>LOJH01009240.1:0-19398 GCA_001685095.1 Ellobius talpinus
ATAATCACACAGAAACTATATTAATTAAGTCACTGCTTGGCCCATTAGCTCTAGTTTCTTATTGGCTGTTAATTTATCCCATTTCTCTTCATCTGTGTATCGCCACATGGCTGTGGCTTTACCAGCTAAAGTTTCAGCACATCTCTCTCAGGCAGTGGCTCCATGGTATCTGCAACTCCGCCCTTCTTCCTCCCAGCATTCAGCCTAGCTTTCCCTGCCTAGTTAAGTTCTGCCCTGCTACAGGTCCAAAGCAGTTTCTTTATTCATTAATGGTAATCACAGCACACAGAGGGCACTCCCACATCAAATGGTAGCAGAGATACTGACATGCCCTGAGAAAAGAGGGCGTATCAGCTGACTCCTATCTGGACTTCTGACCATCGGCTCCCTCTTATCCCACAGCTATATGTGGTCTGAGAGGTGCTGAAGATTTTGGAGTTGTAAGGCTAACTGAAACTGGAACCCAGCTGCAGCAGCTTTTATGAGGTAGCCATCCATGCTGAGACGGAAGTGTACATTGATGAAGCTGCCCTGAGTTTGCCATGTTTCTGTAGGTAACCCCACTAACGTCATTGCTCCATGATTGATTTCTGTGGAACTATTTCTTTTGTCTGCTGTCAGCATCCTATCTGAGGTTAATAAGCATTTCGTCCTGACTTCTTGAGGTGGGGGTCAACATAAAACGAATACATCCATTTTACATAAGGAGTGAATTCATTAGCGAAACATGGCAACAAGAAAACAGTTGTGATTCTTGCTTCACTTACTGTAACACGGCCATCTGTGTGCCTGCCCCCTAGGCGGTTTGGAGGTTCTTCTACACTTAACACGCTTTGAAGGGAAATGATAAGTAGCCAGATGTCGACAGCTGTGAGCACATACATCAGCCTTCCTATGGTTGATGGCAGAAACCGGATTAATGAGATGACTATAGAACAAAAGGAAGAAGTGCAGAGTGTAACAGGTTAACAGCTTTTAGAAGCTGCTCTGACTCCCTATACCTTATGGGATTTTATCCCTTTAAAATAAGTTTTACCTCATATTTATTCTACTCCCCATGCTAAAAGACCAAAACATCTCTTTTTTTTGAGATTATGAGCCTTTCCTTGGAATGAGAACAGAAGACACTTTCAACAAGTATTTTTTCTCATGTTTCCTAAAACCCTTAAATTCCTTTCCTTAATAGCTAAATTAATTCATTATAAATGAAAGATAATTTATTTAATGTCTTGCTGATGTTCAATTGACTTTTTATTACAAACATAGAGTTTTGTGCTTACAGATTTTTTTGTGCATTTTCAATGTATTCTATAAGAACAGGTATTGGGGTTTGGTGAGCGCTTCTAGTGGGGTTCCAGGTTCTCATGTCCCGGGGTAAGGAATTGGAAGTCACTTGTTCTTCTATTTCCCTGCCTCGGTTTCTGTATAATCTTTGAATGAGGTCCTGGTTCAACATATTTTTTTTAAATAAAGCTACTGATAATATGGCCAAATTATCTAAATTGCCTTCTGGAAACTTTCTGTTAATGAAAACTTCCATTAGAATGGATTCAATTTCCTAGCTTTTCCTGTAATTACAAAGGGGGAAATGTCTTGGGGAAAGACTCTGCTGAACGGGAACTCAGATCACAGGTTCTTCCTCCTATACCTTTCCATCTCGCATCCGCAAAGGTGCTGAGAAGCCCCCATGTGATACAGACTTAGGGTACCACTTGCAGAGACTGCAGTCTTAGAGCGGCGACTGACTCCTGGTACCCTGATAACAATATTGATGTTGCTATTTCTATTTCTGTCTGATTCTGGCACAAATGACAGCCGGTTCTGCAAACGCCGGAGCTGTTTCCCACTGCCAACATGTTCTAACGATCGCTGCAAAACTGCCAGCTGCAACTGCGGAGGGACAGATTTTTCTGATATTCCTGTCTTGAGGAATGGAGGAACAAAAAGGAATTACTAAATAGATGTGGATTGGAAGCCAGTAACACAGAAGGCAGAACCTTTCCAGTTCCTGCTGCTTTCTTCCCGAACTGGCATTCTGCACTTCCCGGGTAACACGTACTGTTTGCTCTCTTACCAGGTTTTCTGTTTACACTGTAGACATCACATCATATTTTTTTTTAAAAAAATGCTGGATTTATTATTTGTCTTAAGAAACCAGAAGAAAATTGCTGATTCCCCATCTCCGGAGCCGCCTTGCTCACTTTCTTCCTCTGAGGTTTCTGACAGGTTTACCCATGGAATGGTACTCCCGACAGCTTCTGCATTTGGCACGCTCTTCTCTGTAGGTGGTTCTGACCAGAATCACAAGGGGAGAGGAAAAGCTGCTCGGAATTAGCAGTCAGAACCAAACTCAGCCAGTGACAAGGCAACTGCCTCTCTGGGGTCCTAGGGAGTGGGAGTGGGCAGGTTAATTGCACTCCACACTTCCCAAGGCCACCTGGCCATGGAGTTCTCATTTATTTCTGCCATGGTCCTGTCAGGTTGATTACATACTTGAGGACGGAGCTGTTCTGTATAGGTTTGGGGAGTGGGTCAGCTGCTTAGCTCTTGGGAAGCATTAATGACTGGGAATTAGAGTGTCAGGAAAGTTCCAGGCTTAGTTGCCTGGGCTTCTGAGCTCCTGGCATTGTGTGTTTGTCTTAAAGAGGAAGTGGCAAGTGGGAAATTGGATCATGGCATTTCGTCTTTAATAAATGTGTATACCACTCCCCGAGGTCTTATTTTAGAGATCTTGAACAAAATTGCCTGCAATTCTCCAAACCTTACCATGTAGCTATTTTAGTTTCTATTTATTTAAGGAAGAAGATGCTGAGGACTTCAGGGATTTATTTCCTCTAGAACACTCAGCTAAATCAATGAAAACCAAGATTTTATTCAAGACTGCCGATGCCAGACCCTGGGCTCTTTCTCCCAGGAAGCATCTTACCACAGCCTTCATCATCAGTGAGAACATTGGGTATATCTTGTCTAATAACCTTGACCACCATGGTAGAAGAAAGCACAGCAATTTGGCCAAAGACAATGCCAGCTAGGTATGTTAGCATAGGGAAGGAGATAAATCATTATTTAGTGAGAGATGCCAACGTAAGGAAGATCATTATACTTGAAGATATTAGAGCACTGTGGTAAAGATCTAAACCTCTTTTCATTCCTGTGGGCTCAGTGGCTATAACTCTTGTCCTTCCTGTCTGCATTACCAAGAGCTTAGAGACCAGACTGCGTGTTCTCTTATCTACAAACCTTCCACACGGGTTCCCATTGCCTTGGTGATTAACCCCAAACTCAAGCAACAAATTGAATTCTCCCCTTTCACTTTCGTTCCCATCCTCTCTTAATCTACCCTTCCCTTCCCAAATTTTATGGAGTCCCTGAGCAAGTCCCGCTGCTGCTGTCTCTGAGTCGTTTTGCATGCTGCTGCTTCACAGAGCATCTCCTCTTGCTCAGTCCATCCTCCTCCAACTTCCATCTCCAGAACTCAACTATTCTCAGAGCATTTCCTGCCTCATTACTTCTCCTGAGGCTAAGAGTTCTTTGTGTTGCTCTAGGTTGGCACTGAGTGCTAGCTGCCTGCATCATGCCAAGATGTGACTCTCTGGAGAGACCATTAGCTCCCCTTTCTACTCAATAGCACATGTTGGAGAGTTAACATATGCTAAATTCAAAGACTCAGAAAGTTTGAGTGGGGCTCTTTTCTATAGTCTTCTATAGTCTTCCTTTTCTTGGTACAAGAAGCTGAAAGGCTGGCGGATTACTTTGCTTGAAAATATATAACTGATTTAAACATAGATCCATGTTCAAGTATATAGTGAACGTTTCCTTCAAGCTCCTCTTGGAGACTTGTTTTTAAAAGTTATTGAAGAATTGTGCATACCCCATCTGTACTCTTTTCTCAACTCTAGGAACTCCTTTCATTTCAATTAAAATATAGTTATAATCATTTCCTCCCTTTCCCCATTCAACCTCTCTAATGTACCATCTCCTTACCCTGTCTCCAACTGATGGCCCCCGACCTTCTTAATATTTTATACAGATATAATATGAAGTATGCTTTATGTAAATATGCATTCCTAATTATATAAATATAATCTCTTAGTCTACATAGTGCTATTTGTATGTATATAATTTCAGGACTGACCATTTATATTAGACTTCATGAAATAGGAAAACCTAGAAGAAGTGGATGGACTGCTAGATTCATCCAGAGCATCAAAGTTAAACTTAAAAAAGAAATAAAAAACCTACACAGACCCGTAACAAATGAGGAAACTGAAATAGTAATAATAATAATAAAACAAAACCCTTCTGACAAAAATAAAAAAGCCAGGCCCAGGTGGATTCACAGCATAATTCTACCAGATTTCCAAAGAATATCTATATCTAGACCTTCTAAAATTATTTTTTAAAAATAGAAGCAGAAGGAGCACTGCCAATCTCCTTTTATGAAATCAGTAGTTCTCTAATACTAAAACTAGGTAAAGACACAACTACAAAGAAAATGACAAGCCAGCATTGCTGATAAACATAGAGTTAAAAAATCCTCAATAAAATACTCAATAAAAAACCAAATATAGACACACACATGATTATTCACTGTGCTGACTAGTTTTATGCCAATTTAACACAAGCTAGAGTCATCTGAGAGAAAAGAACCTCAATTAAGAAAGAGTCTCCAGAAGATCAGGCTGTAGGGCAATTTCTTAAGTAATGGTTGATGCCAGAAGGCCCAGCCCATCATGGCTGACGATCCTTTGTTCTATAACAAAGCAGGTTGAGCAAGCCAGGGGAAGCAAGTCAGTAAGCAGCACCCCTCCATGGCCTCTGCATCAGCTCCTGCCTCTGGGTTCCTGCCCTGTTTGAATTCCTGCCCTGAATTCCTTCCGTGATGGACCCCAATATGGAAGTGTAAGCCAAATAAACCCTTTCCTCCCTAAGTTTCTTTGGTCATGATTTTTCAACATAGCAATAGAAACCCTTATTGCTACTAGGAATAGAATATTGCTGTGATAGACCTGACCACGTTGTTTTTGTGAGAATTGTGAAGAACTTTGAGTGAGAAAAACCATTGATTGTTTAAAGTTTGTGAGATGTTCTGTGGGAACTTGGATGTTGGGAGCCATCCCGATGGCAGACAGGTCCCAGCAGAGGATGTAAGGAGTTGGCGAGGGAGGGAGGGAGCCAGGCCATGGTGGTCGGAGAATCTTGCAGCCTGACTAATTCTTTCCCCGCCAACTCCTCACATCCTCTGCTGAGACCTGTCCACCATCAGGGAAGGCTCCTGGCACTTGGAAGATATGAATGCTGAGAGCAATGCAGACAATGGAGGCCTACGTTGTGAAATTTCAGAAGGACGTTTGTCCCTTAAAGACTCTATCAGGGTTGTTTGCTATTTTGAGTTAATTACCTGTTGTTCTTGTGAGCTGGGGTTGAAGAATCAGTTGTAATTCTCAAGAAACCAAAACAACTGAAGTAAAACCTTCGTTTTACTGGGACAATTGATTCTGGTTATCTGGAGTTGAGAAATCAGTGGTTATTAAAAAGGGACCAGCATCATTGACATAAAATCTTCTGGGTATGTTTCTTCAGAGTCAGCACATGCATACTGTGTTCAGATGTGGCCAAGGTTGTACCTTGGACTAGAACCTTGGGCAATACTGTTTTTGAAGAAATGAAAGAGCTATGGAGATTAACCGTGGCTTAGTACTGTGAGGCCAGGAGAGACCATTGGTGAAGGTGGAGCCAGCGTAGCAGTGGAAGCCCCAAAATGAAGAGGTCATGGAGAAAGCTGAGGTTTTGTATCATAAAGAGAGCCCAGGAGATGCTATTGGCGAAAGTGCTGCCCAGTTGCAGCAGAACCTCAGTATTTTGGAGATGCTAAGACCATGGGATAGCACCATGAACAGCAGCAGCTATGAAGTGGAGCTGATCTGAGCCTAGGAAGCGATTTGCATGTGTTGCTGAGGTTGGAGCTGGAGAAGTGACCCAAGCCCTTTGGAGGAACCTGAAAGACTATGAGTGAATTCCAGGTATTAGACATTGAATTATTAATACAGAGTTCGGTTTTGCTCTGATTTGATTGTGGCTGTGTCCTGGTTCTTCCCTCTTGAAGAAAGAAAGTATTTAACTTACTGTGTATTTAACAGGAACCCACAGTTGAGGGCCTTTGAACTTTTACAGCGATTTTGCAGCTTTACAAAGACTTTGGATTTTAAGAGGCTGAAATTTTAGTGAGACTGAATTTTTCGGTTTTTAAATTTTTAAAGATTGTGAGACTTTTAAAATTAGGAATGTTAATATTGTAATGTTGATATTCATGGATGAATTTGGGGTTAAACAAGAAAGGAAAGATTATGGATTAACAGTGATATGGATCAATTGTGCTGGTTAGTTTTAAGTCAGCTTCCCACAAGCCAGAGTCATCTGAAAGGAAGGAACCTTAACTGAGAAAACGTCTGGCTTAACTAGTAGTTAATGAGGGCAGGCCCCACTTCATCATCAAAATCCCACCCCAGCATAAGTGCCAGCTCACAAAACCTGGGAAAGGGAGCATACTACATAGTTGATGACAGCTCAGCAGATTAGAGAGTCCTTTCCAAGTGACTCTGGTGTAAACCACTTCCAGGCAGCTCAGCTGGTTTCAGGTTCTTCCAGGCCGCTGGTCCAGGTTCAGACTAGTTTCTTCATAGCTTGACTTCTCTGAGAGAGTTTCTCGGTAGCTTTGCTTGTTCCATTTCAGGGATTTCCTGAAGCTACTTTTAATTGTTTACCTTTCTGCTTTAGGAGCTTCCCTACTGGGTATGATTCAGTCTTTGAGGAATCTGTTTTATATGTTTAGCACAAGACTCAAGACCTGATTTAGTCTATAAAGCATTATATTTGTTACTAGGTATAAGAAGTAAATGATACCATGTCCTGGAGGAGTGAGAAAGTCAAACCTGCTTAAATATGCAATTCTGTAAATATTTGGAAACAATATGGGTTTGTTGCCCTTCATGTACTTTGCTTATGTTTTTAAAATATAGTAAATTACAAAACAAGTCTGGTTTAATGAAAATGATCAAGCTTGTGATTAATATGTAATAATGTCAATTTCTTCTTCATGAACAATGTTCATAAATTCTGTTATCTGTTTAGCAAAAGTGACCTAAAATGTATGGATCCATGTGTCAATATCAACCAGAAGTGACTGAATCACAGAGCAATTCAGGAAGTCTGGATTCTCAAAACAGCCTGTCATGACTTCAAGGTCTGTTTGTGGATGCCTCGAGGACTGATGATGACCGGCGAATGGTTGGTTCTCATGTATTCATGTGCAGTCCATTAAAACATGTAATTTATAATGCATTTTTGCTTATATTCATTTAAGAACTACTCTAGCTGGGTGGTGGTGGTACAAGCCTTTAATCCCAGCACTGGGGAGGCAGAGGCAGGCAGATCTCTGAAGATCTCTGTGAGTATGAGGCCAGCCATGTCTAAAGAGTGAGTTATAGGACAGGCACCAAAGCTACACTGAGAAACCTTGTCTTGAAAAAACAAACAAACAAACAAACAAAGAATTACTCTGTTAAAGGGTTGGAAAGATGGTTCAGAGGTGAAGATCACTGCTGCTCTTGCAGAGGTCCGAGGTTTGGTTCCCAACAAATTACACAGCTTATCAAACCTGATAACTCCTTTCCAGGGGATCCAGTGACTTCTTCTTACCTCCATGTGTTCAGTGCCCAAGAATACATGCAAGTAAAACACTCATATACATAAAAATATCTTCTATTTTTTAAAAGCAGAGCTCCTCTTTTTTTAGCCTAACTCTTTAATGCAGGACAAAATAGTGTATTACATATATCTTTTTTATTCAGAATGATTTTAAATATTGACATACCAAACTCTCTATATGTCTGTCTATTGCTCTGTGTGTGCATATGTGTGTACATACATGCGTATGTATTACCTGTACAAGTATTCATGTCTAAGAGTTTGGAAAATAAACAAAAAGAGCAAAGTTGATCAGTATGGTCAAATAGTAATGGCCTTTACGAGGGTTAAATGACTTACTTCTACATGGCTTAATAAATATTTTTAACTTTTTAAAAGCTGATTCCAAAGTATTTAAGTGGGTTCAGTCTTCGCAACTTTCCTGGAGTTTGTATTTATGTGCATTATGTCTTCACTGCCTAGCTGGTATTGACGCGTCAAAGCCCCAAAATTAACCTATGCTTAACGAACCACATGACTTTAAAGGGTGTGAGTGGGACGAGAGTCAGTCTCTGTCAACAGCTTCAACAAATGTCACAATGTGCAGCCCTACAGACCTTGTCCTCCTGCTACAGATGTCCTGTAGGGAGGACCCAATGATCAGCCTCCTAACAATATGTGCCCTGGGTAAAGGCAGAGCACGGGGATAAGAAGTTCATTCAGGCTTGGTCAGCTTTCCCTTTAATTACAATAATATATGCTTTGCTTCAAGAAATGCTTCTATCCAGTCTTGAGTCCATATAAAACTTCACTTGAAAATATAGAAATTTATTTGCATGTATTTTAAAGTAAAATCCAACAAATTCTTAAGTGCTCTACTTGGAATTAGTTACCGGATGAAACTTCATTCAGCCTAACTTAAAATAGCTAATAATCCTGATTAATATTTGATATTTGAGAAGGTAAGTATTTTAACCTTCTACCCCTTGGGGCCTTTTAGTTTGGGAATCTGTTTGCCATTTCATTAGGTGAGCACTGCAATCAGACACCCATAGTAGCTATAGAAATTGCTATGTTTAATGATTCAGGAATTCCCCTGAAGTGAAAGTAATAAGCAGACTTAATAATCTAAATTGATTAGTTTTGTTGGTATCATAACATCTCTTGAGACCACAATATTAAACTTATCACTTCAGCATTTTCCATTAATTCATTTCATGTCTAGTCTAGTATCCAAAAGCAATTCTGCAAATGCAGTTTAACATTTCATTATTTTTTTAAATTGCATTTAGCTTTAGTCTTTGGAGACTTTCAGTACTTAGAATTCAAATTCATTATGTCAATCTCATAACGAAATCAAGAGTCATTTCCAATATGAGGGCCATGTCTCTTGTTCTTGAATTATGTGATGAACTAATAGGAACCTTGTGCTGACTTCTGTCAGTAAATACAACAATGGCCTTTTCTTCGGGAATAAAGTTGTTTTTTGCATTGTGAACGACAAGATTATATGCATGTCCTTAGGGAGCTTACACACTTTGATCTTGAGAAGAAAACATACAAAATGATGATTTTTAAATGACATGACAAATTAAGAATGTTTAAAAATGAAATATAATTCATGTATTTAAATCTTGTCTCTCTGTAAGCCACTTAGTAAGCTGTCAGCTGATTCTGGGGATCATGTTGCAGCATAGTGATTTTATTGTCATTTCGATTTGTTCTCAAAGTGAGATATAAAGTGCACAGGAAGACCTCATAGTGACGTGTTTTCTTTAAACCTGAAGATACTGGGCAACTTGAATTTTACTGACTTTTGACTAATTTTCAAATCACATTTTTTCACAACGAGGATATACTTAGCATGTTAGAGTATAATGCTATCGAATTTCAGAAGAAAGGGGTTCAGGTAGCAATCAAAACTGATGGGCAATACTGAGAGATAGAAAATGAGGAGGGGGAGGGACAGAGGAACGGGAAGAAAAAAGAGGAGGAGGAATAGGAGGAGAAAAAAGAAAAAGAATTACAGATTACCAAGGGAACTGAGAGGTTAAATGTCAGTTGAAGTGTTAATGGCCGAAGACCCTCAGGGTAGAGGACACTCACGTGAGTCCCAATCCCGTAAAGCAATCTAATTTGAAGTTTTGATACCTGTGGTCAGATAAAGATGTGACTCCTGCTCCAGTAGAAAAAGAATTCACTTGCTTGCTTTTTGTTTTGTCTAGATCACATCAGAGTAGATTATTCCTACCTAACTACATGAGGGCAGACCTTCCTAATTTTACTGAGGAAGACATTAGCATCACCTGAAAATGTCCCACAGACACAACCAGAAATACTGTTTTACTGGCTGTGTGGCTATCCCAGCGCTGTGGGTAGTATCGCACCAGACTGGGTGCTATTTAAAAAGCAGATTGAACAAGACATGAGGAATAAGATACCAAGCAGTATTCCTCTGTGGATGTTCCTGCCTCCATGGTCCTGCCCTGCTTAAATTTCTGCCCTGACTTCCTTCAGTGATGAACTGTGATATGGAACCATAAAATGAAACAAACACTTTCCCTTCCCAAGTTGCTTTCGGTCATGGTGTTTTATTGCGGCAATAAAAATCCCTATTATGACAGCATCTAGTGAAGTTGACACCTAAGCTAATCACACAAACCCAAGTTATTTTGTTTATGTAAAATGTTCTTAATAGTTTATTATATAGAGACAGAGAATAAATCGGGTACTTTCTGAGGGCTGTATGATACAGGAAGATGTGGTGACAGCCAGCAGATGAGACACTAGGGTGATAAAAATGTTCTAAAGTCCAGGTGAGTGGGCATACCTGCAAGTGTGTTAAAACAAATGCAGTATAGGTGACTTGCATATAGATTATTCACATGACTTGTGTGTCAGCAAAGCTAGTATTACAAACAATATAAGAGGCCAGTGTGATGGCTTAGCAGGTAAGGGCTCCTGCTACCAAGCCTTATGATCTGAATTCAATCCCTGGGTTCAACAAGGTGGGTGGGAAGAGCTGATTCCCAGGAGTTGTCTTCTGACCTCCACATACATGTCATGACACACATGTATAAATAAATACATGTAGCCTAAAAGTATAAGAATAAACAAATGTAAGAAAAAAACTTCTGATCTCTTTGGAAACCAAATCTGAGTTGGTCATAGTCCTGAAGTTCCTAGGAATCTGTCCATTCTGTTCCATCTTCTCCACCACACAAATAGATGCACACATGCATACATGTGTACTACACGCACACTCACAACACATAGAAACATGCACCCTCATACATATATGCACACATACATGCACTCATGAACACACATATATATGCACACATACATACACATGCACCTATGCACTTGCACACACACATGCACACTTGCACACATACATCACAAGAGCATAACTGTACCCATCATCTTCTCTCCTTTATTTTTCTTGATCACAATTTCCTTCCTTGCCTTCAGGCCACAACTTTTACATGTAGCTCCAATGTCAAGCTCAAGGTTCTAGCATCTGGGTCTATTTTAGCTCATGAAAGAAGTAGTCATTTCATTCAGAGACACAGAAAAGAATCTATCCTTCAGGAAGAAAAAATGAAAAGGGAAGGTTCAAAATAATATTTTGACAAAGAAAATTTACAAGGCATAAGACCCTTGCTAATTGACAGAAGAATGTGATGGAATTGTAGAAGAACAGACAGGACGAAGACCATGAGGGCTTGTGAGTCCCGTGCTTTGGAGACCAGGATCTCTGTCTTTAACAACTGAGGCAGTTACAAGATAATTTTTCCTTTTCTTTCATCCCAGCATCTCTTGATGCCTTCCGACTCTGATCTATATTTTCAGTGTAGGGCAAGATAAAGCTACTCTTTCCTCCAAACATCATTTCATGTTCCAACACAGTCATTCACTTAATTTCCCACCACTCTAATGGTAACCAAGAGCCATATATATACCACCACTATTATTCTATGTTTTTTTGTTAAATATTAGATTGCTAACACAATTTTGTTAGTTCACAAACATCTATGATTTATGCTTGATTTGTAGGGAAGCCTATAAACAACTTAAAAAATTGTAGCTGATAGACAATTTGCATGAGTTGGGGAGCATGATGTCAAGTCGCCATGTGAAACCAACACGAAAGTCTTTGGCATCACATTGATCGGATTGTTAGACTGTTGATTTGCATATGACAGCAACATCAGCAAATGGCTTTTAGTTACAGCTTCCTGTCACACTTCACCTGACACCATTTTAATAAGATTCTGACAGGATCCAGAGAATCCGTTTTGTTCACTGCCACTCAGCTTACCCTTCAAGCATTGAGGTAATTATTAGGTTAGCTACACTAATTATTATCATGATATTTACAAGAAGTCTCGAGAACAGTCTCAAACAAAAGTGGTCTCTACCTGTGGGTAAACTCCAGTATTTCAGTTGTTACTAGTACCCATGTCTCCCTCTTTAGTTATGATGTGTGCCCTTTGTTTCTCTCAGTATTAATGCATCACTTATTTAGTATGCATTAATTACAGTAGACCTGTAATGCTAAAGGAGCACAGGTGAAAAATGAATGAAAGACTAGTGTGCTGTTTTCCTCATGCCCCCCCTTTTATCTTACTTTTTTAAACAATTCTATTTAGTTCTCGAAAATTTTTTTCTCAACTTATTCATCTCTCATTGGGTTTCTCTGTGTAGCTCTGGCTTTCCTGGAACTCACTCTTTAGACCAGGTTGGCCTGAGACTCAGAGATCTGCCTGCCTCTACTTCCCAAGTGCTGGGATTAAAGGTGTGCGCCACCACTGCCTGGCATGCTCCCCCTTTTAACACACTGCTAGCTGTGAATGGAGAGTCCTGTAAAGATGATTAAGATGAGGGTGGAGAGATGACTCATTGGCTAAGAGCATACATTGCTCTTACAGAAGGACAAAAGTTTGGTTGCCAGAACCCATGCTGGCCAGTTCACAGCTTTCCCTAACATTAGCTTCAGGAATCTGGTACACTCTTCTGTCACCATAGGTACCTGAATCATGTACACACACACACACACACACACACACACACACACACACACACATCCTCAAACCACCCAGTGGGCTTTTGAAACCTCAAAGTCCACCTTCAGTGACTCACCTCCAACAAGGCAACACTTCCTAATCCCTTCCCAAATATTTCCACTCCCTGGTGGTTAAGTATTCAAATATATGGGCCTACTGGGTCCACTCTCATTCAAAACACCACAGTCTGGATTTTCCAAATAAACAAAGTGTACTTTTTATGATTTGACAAAAAAGAATTTCTTTTAGGGCTATATTGGATTGTTATTACTAAAAGAAGGGTTCCTTCAAATTAAGCTTATATATTTATCTATGTGGTCTTTCTCAAGTCAAAATCCTATGTAGACTTTGGTTATCAATTTAAGCAATTACTTTATGCTGAATTAGAAACTGGCTAATTTATCTGCTTTCAATATTTAAAACTCTCAGTTTTTCTGAACATCTATGGCTCATAATATGACATCTTAGGATTTATAATGGATGTAGTTGTTCTTAATACATTTATTGTCTCATGTCACAGGTGAGAAGTGTGGCTTTGAAAATGTTTTCTGCAGGCTTTTGTATAACATGTGCTGAAATAAAAATCTGATGTGGCCGTAATTGGTAACAAATCTGGATCGTAAAATCTTATTGCTACATTGATCTGTTATCTAACAGAAGGAAGCAAATTCTAGGCCTCTACAAACTTCATCAAGATTCAGCATGTAGCTTGGGTGCTCCCAAGGGTTTCTTGGCTGGTGAATAAACTTGGCAGATAGAAAAATATTCCTCTAAAATATTGTGGGCTTTTTAAAAATAAATTAATCAAGGATAGTAGATAATTAAAGACAGATAAGTCAGTAAAGATATGGCCTATAATAAAGGAAAACAAATCTTGTACCCTAGCAACTCTGGAAAATAAGAAATGTGATGGTTATTACAGGGTAAAGCAAAGAATTTGAGGGTTTGGAGGCTGAAATAAACAGGAAAAAGAATCAATCTTCCCTGAATGCTAAATCAAAAAATACATCTAAAAATAGCTGGAAGTGACAAGAATTCAAATTCATCTCCGAAAAAAAAACCTGTAATCTGTTTTGAGTTGGATTCATAGTAACAAGACATGGTGGTACAACTCTCCTTAAATGTAGCACTTGGGAGTCTGAGGCAGGAGGATTATGGGTTTGAGGCCCTTCTCAGACAGAACATGACACAATGCCAAAGTAAAGCAAACAAAAGTTTTTAAAATTCTAGCAAAATAATGTCAAATATGAGAAGGAGCAGCAATTTGGTTCTGCTGAGATAAACTTTTAAACCAGAAAATGAAAAGAAGAAGAAACCTTAGACTTTAGCAAAGATCTGATGAGATTGTTCAGTGGGTACAGGTCCTTGTCTACAGGCCTAAGTTAATCCTCACACCCCATGATGTGACTGGAGTGAAGCAACTCCCAGGAATTGTTTGTCTTGGCAGAGATGCTTTCATACACACATGTACACAAATACACAAATAAGAATATAATTGGATGTTGATGAGTGTCCTGTTGCTGTAATTTTAAAATATCTCATCAAAAGCAAGTTCAGGGAGAAAGGGTTTTACTTAGCTCATGGTTCCAGGTGCCAAGCCATCATAGTAAGGAAGTCAAAGTTGCTGGGCATGAAGGAAATTGATCACATTGCCTCTCTACTCAGGTACCAGCCCATGAAATGGTACAACCCCATTAAGCTGGGTCTTCCCATCTCTACTACCGCAATTTTAAAAAAAATTCTCATAGGTTTGCCCACAGATCAATCTAACCCAGACAATTCTTCATTGAGACCCTCTTTCCAGGAGGTTCTAGGTTGTGTTGACAATGAAAACCAATAATTGTAATAAATACACTTATGTCATTGTGACTGTACAGCACTTCATGTTGGTATTCTATTAAGGCTTCTTCTTTTTTTAATCTCTCCTGTGGGACCAGAGAGATGGTTTACCAGTTATGGCTGGTTATTGCTCTTCCAGAGAACCTGGGTTTGGTTCCCAGCACCTTCATCAGACAGCCCATAACTGCCTGTAACTCCAGTTTCAGAGGATCCTACACTTGCTTTTGCCTTCTATGGACACCCACATCCACATGTTGCAAATAAACTCATACACATAAAAAAGTATTTTGTTTTAAAAAATTAGTGCATAAATAGCTTACTCACATCATTTCCACATATACATGTTTAAATATAGATTCTTCTTCTGAGAACAATCATGCAATATTCATCTTTCTGAGTGTGGCTTGTTTTGTTTAATATTCTATATTCTGTCAATTATGTTTTAAATAAACACTGATTGGTTAGTAGCCAGGCAGGAAGTATAGGTGGGACAACAAGACAGGAAGTATAGGCAGGTCAAAGAGAACAGGAGAATTCTGGGAAGGAGGAAGCCATTCCTCTGCAGTCCTGCCCAGACATGGAAGAAGGAAGATGAGACCTGCCCTGCTGAAAAAGGTACCTAGCCATATGGCTAACATATACTAGAATAATGGACTAATATATGTTATAAGAGTTAATAAGAAGAAGCCTGAGCTAATGGGCCAATCAGTTTATAACTTATGTAGACCTCTGTGGGATTTCTTTGGGACATACTGGCTGTGGAAACTGGGCAGGACAGAAACCCCAACAAGCAGGCCCTCATGTTACAATGACTTCTAGTTTTATACATGTTCCTGAAAATGTCATAATTTTATTCTTTATGGTTGAATAAAGCTTTATTTATAATATATGCCTCATTTTCTATATCCATATATATGTTGATAGATATCTAGGTTAGTTCCATATCTTGGCTATTGTGACAAGTGCTGAAATAAATGTAGTTGTGCAAGTAGCTCTGTGGTACTTTACTTAGAGTCTTAGAATAGGTCACAATGTATTTCTATTGAAACTTTTTAGTATGAAGCTTCCATACTTATCTCTAAAGTATAAGTATTGGTACTTTACATAAAAGAAAAGTAATTAATTTGGGCATGAATGCAATCCCAACATAATTTCACAAGTAATGTCTAAAATGGACTCTCCATTTAAAGTACAAGTCAGGGTTTTGCCACGTATACAAAGCTAGTGTCACCTGTTCACCACACTTCCTGTCACTGTCTCTTCCATGGCTTCTTGTCTTGCACCTTTGCTCGGAAGATGCTGACTGCCTCTGAGTTCTTAGTTCATCCCGACTACTTCTCTCTGCAGAGCTTTGTACCTGCTGCACCTTCCTACTGGGATTTTACCCACAAGTTTTTCATAGCTGGCTCTTTTGTTTGTTGCCTTAGGTGTCTGTTCAAGTGTGATTTTATTATTGGATACTTTCAGAGGTCGGTATTTACAATAATATACTTTTTCTTCCCCTTCATAAAATGAACTTTGTTAGGAGAGAGGTGACCATGCAAACAACTGAGGCTATGATTGGACCATGAGGAGAGCATTGTGATGGCAACGCCGCACATCAGTGGTAACATGATGGGCATAGGGTGGGAGAACATTATAAATACCATAAAGCCATCGAGAAAGTCAGCTTAAGGTAAAAGAACAGAGGAGATAGCCACAGTGGACAGCATGGTGGGGCTGGATGGGGACTTGAAGAGCAGGAGAGAGGCAGAGAAAAAGGGTGCTTGGAGTATGCAGCCAGAGAGAGCTAACACAGCCTACACTCTACCAGTTTGTATCCCTTTGCCTTTCGTCATTTCCTCGTAGCATTTATGGCCCTAATATAGTATATACTTACATATGCTTATCTCTCCTTGCTCCATGAGGTCATAAAGTTTATTGCATCATTATAAATTTGATGTCTGAACAATGTTTAGAATAGTACAGCAGATTTTTGATAATGATTTTCCAAATGAATAAATGATAATCAGTGGCAGCCTGTATGCCTATTCAGTGGGAATATTGATTTTTTTAGATTATCATAAAATAGCTATTATAAAGGGAGAATTTTTCTTGCTTAGTCATGAGAACTTCAGAATGCAAGAATAGTGGTGTGTGTGTGTTTGTGTGTGATATTTATCTCTAGCATCTGGCATTGCTAGTAAGAAAGCAGAATATATTATAGAAGCAGACTGTTAAAAGCAAATGATCAATAGGTGGAAGAAAGAGAGGCACAAATAGCCAAAAAGAACAAGTAATGCCAGAATCTTTGGACTCTTGTGTAGATACATAAACACACACACACACACACTCACACACACACACACACTGCAGATTGTGCCTTTGAAAGTATAGAGCACTTACCTTAAGGAATAATGAAACTCTTCTGTTAATGATGAGCACAAATTGTGTGTGTGAGAGAGAGGTAGAATTTCTGTTTTTTGTTTGTATGTTTGTTTGTTTTCAAAAATGGCAAAGGCACTCAGAGCCTACTACATCCTAGACAAATGTTCAAATAATGAGTTACCCTCCCCCCAGGTGGCATTCCTGGAATTTTAACAGGGACATATGAAATAGCCAGTGAGACTCAATATTCTGAATCATGCTTAATTTCCTTCAGACTTTTCACTTAGGTTAATTTTCACAGAGTGTATCCTATAGAGAGTAATCACATGAGATAACAACCAGAATGGGGTAATTTTCATTAAAAAAAATGGGGAAGGCCTAGGTTAACCAAAGTTGAACCATGTTTTATCAGAGGAATTCCTAGTATATTTAAGGTGTGTCTCACAAATCAGGGAAATACATACCAGGAAACCCAGGGGTCCACACCGTCCCTGCAGCTGTGGTGACTGAACACTAAGTGTACTCCCCTTCAAATTCTCCTTTCAGTGATTGTAAAATGTCAGTACTGAAAAACTACTGTGTTTTCAGCCTGTAACCTGCACGAAGGAGTTAAGCTAATGTTGAGCAACCTTGCTCTTTCCCTTATCTTCTTATTTCATTTTTTTTCATTTTCATTCTGGTGTTTGTTTTGGTAATGGAGCAGTCTATATTACCACTTCCAAAAAATGTTTGTAAAGAATATAGCTCGCATTTTGCGTTCTTGGGTTTTGCAGCTACCATTTTGACCAGTCAGATGGAAAATTTGAAGAGAATCGTGTATCTGTACTGAACATGTAACCTTATCATGACCCAAAAATAAGGCAGTACTGCAGCTAGTCACATACCCTTTGCATTGTATTACGTATTACAAGTGATGTAGGTAACACGTAAGGTACTGCATAGTCCAAATGCTAGATGTTCCATCTATTGTAAACACTATGCTGTGTGTATACATGTCAACATATTACATGGAACCAATCTTATGTATGTATGTAATCTTAACATAATTTTAACTTTTAGGAAGTCTAATATATAATGATGGAAAATTTTCCCATTGAAGGAGGTGGTGAGGCCACAAACCTCTGGAAAAAAGATGAAAATTGACAGGACTTTGCGGTAAGTCACCCCCATGGCAATCAGCACAAGCAGACTGTTGTGTCTTTCTTTTCCTCATCTTTGCTCACTCATAGGTTATGTGAAGAGGAGACCTGAGGCTGCTGCGGGCCTCTATTCCACAGTAAAGAGGCCTCCACTAGATTAACATGTCTGGTCTAACCTCACCTTTACTAAGGAGTTGTGTGCCTTATGGGAGCTGCAATCTACTGAAACACCTTAGCAGAGGGATCAAATTCTTCTTCCTCTCTTCCAGTTCCCAGTATGAGGTAAAGATATAAATCATTGGATTTGTTTTTCAACCATGTTTTCATAATTACCAATCCTGATTTCCTGAGAAAAATTATACATTTTCTGTCATGAAAGGAAAATGTTATTCTGATCAACTGAAAAATAATTTTATGAAGAGTTTTAGGTATATAGAATGTCATAGTTCCTTTTCCTGTTGTTATTATAAAACACTGTTGCAAAGGCATTCTAAAGGGAAGGGCATCAGTCTTCCGGGATCCAAGTTCAGTTACAAGCATTTACTTTGGGCAGCTCACAACCACCTATAATATCAGTTCTAGGGAATTTAATACCATCTTTGGTCCACACATGACATAATCAGAGACACATGCATAAAAAATATGTCTGAAACATAATTAAGGGAGAAAGTGCTTAATTTTACCCACAGTTTAAGAAATAGTAGCCGATGGTAGGAAAGTTATGAGAACAGGAGGTGGAAGCAAGTGGTCACTTCAAGATCCAGAGTCTAGGACTTCAGCTAGAGGGTGGTGCCGTTGACAGTGGATGCGTTTCCTCTTCTCAGTTAACACAGTCAAGGTAACCCTTCACAGGAATGCCCATCTCCCAGGTCATTCTAGAGTCTATCAAGCTGACAACATTCAACATCACACAGGAAAGTCACAAGAGTGCAGAAAACCCATCAATTTGCATCTAATTGCTTCTCACCTTATTACAAGAGTAGGGTTTACCTGTTGCAACTAATGTATAAACAATGGTCATGCTATTACCCATAGCTGTCTCGAGAGGCTGCTCAAAATGGTTTCCCAACTGCTCAGACACAAATAAACATACACTGTTTGGACTATTAGATTAAGCTTCTTGTTAACTAACTCTACATCTTAAATTAACCCATTTCTATTAATATGTGTATCACCATAAGGCTGTGCCCTACCAGTAAGGTTCCGGGTTGTCTATCTCCTTTTACAGCAACACACCATCTCTTAGATTCTGCTCTCTCTCTCTCTCTCTCTCTCTCTCTCTCTCTCTCTCTCTCTCT
>LOJH01009241.1:4407-28664 GCA_001685095.1 Ellobius talpinus
TCTCTCTCTCTCTCTCTCTCTCTCTCTCTCTCTCTCTCTCTCTCTTCCTCCTTTCAGTAGGAAGAAGTCGTAGGATCAATACAAGATGGGAATGAAGCAGAATGACCCGAGAGCTTCAGTCCATCCTAGCCAACTCTTTATCTTTCAGACTCTAGTTGCCTGAAGGCATTTCCCTAGTTTTTCTCATATCTGATAGCAGATGCTTTTTAAAAAAAATTATTTATGTCTTTATTTATTTGGTACTTGATCCCCATGGAGCCCTCAGAAGTTATGATGCTTGTCCTTGTTCAATCAGTTGAGAAGTTTCTGGATTCCCAGCTGTTTGGCCTTGTAATGAAGTATAGCTACACTTGCAGTCATGGGAACTTTGTTTTTAGGAAGGCAGGAATATATACTACAGTGTAAGAAAGGGCCACGGAGGACCCCCATCACTTCTGAGTCTCTGAGAAATTATCATTGTGCAGTGGGAAACACTTGGTTGTGTCCACTTGATAATTTATGTTTTTTTTAAGTATGAGCGTAGGTTTATTGGGATGATGTCTTTGTCACCATGGTGATGATGGTTATCACGAACTACAGTGAAGAAGGAAGTTTCCCCCAATGACATCATCCACAAAGGCCTTATCCTATTGGAAAAAATAGAACAAGAAAATAAGAGGGCAAAAATAAAGAATATAACTTCAGAAGAGGGACGAGGGATTTACTCAGTTCTTATTTTGGAAGCTAAACCTTGGCATAACAATGAAGATGAAAAAATCTGTTGGAAACGTCTGGGCTAAGGGAGACTAAAGTTATTCACTCTAATATTTACATGAGTACCTCTTTCTGTATGTGTATTTTCCTTTCTTTCCTCCCTCTTTCCCTTTCCTCCTCCTTGGTTGATCTATAGGATGCCTCATCAGGTGAAGGCAGTGATTTGTTCAGGGATGAGGGGAGGATGCAGGGCAGACCAATCCAGAGCTACCTGGAGAGAAGAGTTCTCATTTCTAGAATACCCACATGTAGTCAATACCTGGTGATGAAGCGACCCTGACCTGGAAAGAGTTAGTGAACAGAGCGAACAGAAGGGCACAGAGCAGGAACAAGGGACAGATGTCTGGAACGACTTGGCTGAGTGCCTGGATTCCGTCCCGCCGAATGCTAAAACGCTCTAGACTCCTGTCTTGTGGGAACTAGCATGTTCCTCCTTTTAGTTTGAATTGGTTTGGGTTGGCTTTTCGTCCCTTACAAATGCAAGATTTCTGGATAATACTCGAAGCTAGGGACACAAATACAACCATACTAGCAAATATGCATTCGTTCGTCAGACATTTAGAACATGCTTGCCTTATAACAGGGATAGCCTCTGACAGCAAGATCACATGACAGACACCTTTGAGTTATTTCAGAAAAAGATAATAATTCTATGTGAAAAATTAAAAAAATACTGGCCATATTACATAGCTGAATTTGTATGTATATATTCATATTTATGTATGTGTACCCATATGCCTTTTTGGATTACATTTATTGATATATGGGATTCACGTTTTTCTTCAATGACAAAAAACTAATGTGGTCCTGTCTTAGATCGCTTGTATCCCATACTATCACCAGACAGAAGTGACTCATGAATTCTCTACCAACATTTTTGTTTGTGACTGCATTTGCATCAGGTCATGAAGAACTTTCACAGCTATAAGTTGACCTCTATGACCTTAGGCAATTTGCTTAACCACTCTATGCTTTTCAGTATTTATTAGCAAAATGGAGATAATAATAGTAACTATTTCAAACGATTGCTATTAAGTAATAAATAAGCAACTACATGCCGGGTACCTAAAATAAGTGGGTAAGTGATGGGAATTGCGATCAACTTTGCTATTGCTAGCACTTTGGTTATGCAGACCTCTTTCCCAGGGGTATGAAACACTTGTGTGCACATGTGAAGAAATGAAGCTACATGGTGTACAGTCACATTCTCAAGTATTCACGTCACATTTGCTCTCCTGTAGGCCAATCAGAGTGGAAAATTTTATCCCCCCTTCAAAGATTTCTTTTCAGCAACAACCACGGAATCCAGTAGCACATGCGAGTGCCTGAGAAACACATTTATTTCTGCAGAAGAGTTGAAAAAAGTTGTTTTTTTACATAAACTGTGGTCTGGTCTTCCTGAATGCCTTTAATCAAGATGGGAAGCATCCTGGTTTCAAACTCTGGTTACAGCTGTTATCCTTGTGAGCAGACCTAATTACGGGAGATGGAATGGTATTTTGACAAGTTTCTTTCTCTTTTACTTCACTTATCACTAGAACTCAAAAAAGTCTGAAGCAAACCCAGTTTTTTATGTCTTTGGTTGTTTAAAATAGTTTAAAAGTTAGACCCCCTGAAAGGCAATGTGTTTCATGTTGCTGACGTACAATGTTGAGTCTGATATATCTAAAAGTTCTTTGTTTATCATGTTTTTCTTTCATAAAGGCATGCTTTACCAATGGTAAAAAATGTATTTATAGTAAGATCTTGTCTTGCAGACGAAAATGCTTTCAGATTAACAACTGTACAGCCATTAATAGTAACATGTGACTTTCAGCCTTGTGTAGAATAAGAAAAGGAGTTGAGTTGCTAATTTGTTGAGATTTGTGGGCAGTGTGTCTTTCCATTTTAGATGTGGGTGTTTCTTTATCCAATTCTAGGAAGATGCACCCTTTATCAACTGCCCAGACATGAGGCTGACATTGGGAAAACATTTTTTTTATAATTTTACAAATGCAAATTTTAATTATTTTTTCTATAACAAAACAAAAACAAAGCCAAGGTGTAGGAACTCAAGCTTCCCCTGATGCTCAGATTATGCCGCTGTGTCCCAGCTGTGGCTAGAATCTGGGAGAAATATCTGGGTCTGCCTTTTTCTCTTTGCTTTAGGATTCTGCTACCGACTTCTGATGCTTTAACGTTAACCAAACAAGGTTCTTCATTTTACGTCATCGATTGACAGATCTATTCCTCACCATTGTGTGTTGAGAATATTTATTTCTACACTGTTCATTGAACCTTAAGGCAAATGCCAAAGACTACATTGATAGTTTAACAATCATAATTATTGACCTCGGCATTAAAAGAAAGATGAGCCACAAGTTTTAGGTTTGTAAAATTGAACACATTTTAAAAGATAGGGGGAGGAGGGGGTGGCTTAGTGGATAAAGGCGTTTACTTCCAAGCCTGATCTAAATGACATAACCTGATCTATATGAGATTCCCTGGGGTCTATATAGTGGAATGAGAAAATTAGGCCCTGAAAGCTGTCCCTTGACCTGCACATGTACAACATGGAATATGTACCCTTCTGGAAATGAAAGTTACACAGTTTTTAAATAAACAAAAGGAGCTAAATGTTGCTAGAGTTTAGGAAGTGCCCCGTGTAAGTTAGACACCACTAGAAGGTGCTTAGAATACTCACTTGTTGATGTATGCAGTGTCAATAACCAGTCAGTTCCAGAGAAAGGAACCTCAGGTATGGCTGCCCCACTGAGCTTCTTAGAATCAATTTTCTTCTTTTAGTTTGAAGACAGAGTCTCTGTGATTGGGAACTGGCCTCAAAGTCGCTCTTACAACCACAGATGACTTTGATCTTCGTGCCTCCACCCCTGGAGTGCTGGGATTATAAGCCTACATCACCTTGCTTTGTTTTATGTGATGCCGGGGAGCTGACCCAGGGCTTTGGATATACTAGGGAAACAATCCACTGACTGAGCTGCAGCTCCAACCTCTCAGAGAACATTTGTAACTTTGAAACATTTCTCCAGAGTGAAGCTCAAGCTTTAAATTTAGATTCAACAGATGTTGTGCAATAGCAAGCAGAACCACACTGGAAACACTAAAGTCTTCTTAGGTAATTCTTTTCATTCCTCGCACCCACCTGCTGGCTTGCCCATCCTGCTTATGCTTCAGTCTCCCAGCATCCTCCTGGCCTCCAGTGGGCATGGTCATTGCCCATTGTTGTTTCTATGGGAGAGTCTGAGTTGCTGTGCATTCTGTGGTGGAAGATGTCAGGCAGGTCTCTGTGTTCCTGTACACAGCACAGTCCAGATCCTAGGTTTACAATGATGCTCACCCCAACACCTGCCCAAGCCTCGTCCTGAGGTTTCTCTCTTTCTCGAGCATCACAGGAAACCTAGGCCATCCTCTTCTAGCTCCCTGGTCTTACATACTCACCCATCCAGAAGCTTTCAGTTCAAAACTCCAGAACAGTTACATAAACTCATCATACAAATACATGCCTCTAGAAGAGCAGGATGGGGGATACTGTCTTAGCACATTATTTCACAGTTACCTCTGAAACTATATTTGATTTTAAATTTTGCCATGACAATGATTGATGATTGAACCTAGGACCTCAATGCTTCCATACTGAGTGCTAACCTAAGCCCAAAACATTTCCCTTTGATGGATGGCTTTGGATAACAGCATAAGCATAGAGTCATGAAGGGTCTCAACAGATAAAACAGACACATACATTTCATAAGAAGTTTCTTTGGTAAATCTTGTGGTTAGGATTTTATGGCATTCTCAAGGAACTGACTAGCGAGAAATGATGGCTAGACACCTAGAAACCATCACTGAATGGGAGTAAGGACTCAAGGATCTACAGAAGACCAAATCAAGCTTGCCATGTTGCTCTCTGGAAGGTGGTTCTGATATTGAAGTAGTGTGGGAGGATTCAGTAGTCAGTGACTTCTGCATGGTATTTGCATGCAGGGAACTTTGAAAAGGTTACATTTCTGTTCTATGTTCATATTTACTTTGTGTTAAGGTTATGGGATGTCTTTGGCGATGTTACTGATGCTATTTTTACGAACTCCAAATCAGTGTTCAAGTGGAATAGAGTGAGATTTTTGAGTCCCAGTGACAATCACTATATTTTATGTTCCTGTAACATTCAAGCTGTAGTATGTCTGAGAGTCTGAGAAAAAAAAAGTTGTTCTTTGCCTTGAATTCGGTAATAAGAAAGAAACTTTTGGTTATATATTTCAGAGATCTTCCTCCCTTTATACTTACAGCAAAGTCAAATGTGTATCTAGCACACTTTAAGCAGTGCTGCAAAAATACCAAATATGCCTGGTTTTTGATATGGAGAAAACCCGTAACTTTTCATGAACCCACGTCCTTTCTCTGAGTTATAGATGCAAGTCCTGTGTCTGTGCAGCTTTTGATTTTGGGAGCCTACTGAATATAGGTCCTGTTCAGGAAGTGGGAGGAAGGTATGAAATTGGAACATCTTTTTGATCCATGTTCATGATGTGTTCTTCTGTATGAATAGAATTGCACACAAAAGGAACCTGCTTATAACTCTTTATTCCTCTCTTCTAAAGATGAAAAAATTTATGAGATGATTTTGGTAAAATGGCCTGAGGGTACTCAAAAATGACCCCCCAAATTGGGAATGAAGTAGCTTTATGTATTCTATACTAAGCTGTCTTCTAGGGATGTTTGATCACTAGAAAGACTGTGTCTGTGTTTGATGTGTATGTAAATGTATGTATTTATGTACTTATGTATGTATCATTTTTCTTTCTATCGATCTATCTACCATCTATCCACATGTTTTTGATTCACTGGGTTTCAACATGTGAAGTAGATTATAAGTCCTTTGACAGTTAGGGCTCAAGCTCTCAAGAAATAAATACCTGCTCACAATGACATCAACTTCATAGTCTAGACATCTTGATAGTGACCATCTTCTGGAGTGAACTGGATAGTTCTTACAGTCATTTTTGATGGATGCTGAATTTGAGCCTCAGATAAAGCGAGTCATTTACTATTCCCTCTGTGCCTTTTGACCCATCTACTCCCTTCATGTTAGAGTTGAGGGTGTTCATGCTCAGAAGGGGTGATACCCTACAAGCAAGGCTGAAAAAAAGATAGGGCTTCTGGCAGACGGGATGTTTCAGTCAGGTCAGGTCAGCAACAGTCAATGGAAGCCTCTTCATGGAGATTAGAACTATGTTTGCTTGATTGCTTGCTTTTTAACTGCTGCTCACCCCTCCACTTTGGATCAGAGATATCTCAGTTTACACCCAACAGAGAGTGAACGGCAGCAGGCCTGGGACCTGTGCATGGTGGAAATGCGCTTTATGCCTGAAGGTTGTCTCCGGGTTCTGTTAGTATCAACTTCACAGCCTGGATCATCCATCCCTTCAACTGCCAGACCATGTTTACCTGAGTTCTGTCTATCTGACTCTTTGTAGACCAAGTTAGTTCTCTCTGTCAGTGGGACACTGCCTCAAGAAGGGCCAGCTCCAACCAGCCTGTCTACCTGGACAAGTGATACTATGTGTCTTTGGGCATCATGTCACTGTGTGATAAAACATAATGATATAACGTAGAGATACATAAGTAGATTATGCGTCTCCAAGAGTCCTAGGGAGAACCTTCCCATTTATCTCAAGCCCTACGAATAATCCTGGGATGGACAGTGTAGAAGTCCTGCTTATCTCTTGGAACGGTGTGAACTGGTTAATTTCCATGTAATTCAGAGATTTCATGCTCATTTTATTGAGCACACAGTACATCCTTAGTGGCCGCACCGATGCTGGGAGCTGAGTGAGAAACGAAGCAGGCATCGTAATAGAGACAAGCAAGCAGGATGGAAGGCCAGTTAGATACTAATATGAAAGACCAGCAGTAGTTTAAATATCCAGGGTCATTTTGGTTATGTCAGTCTATTTGAGCTTCACTATACCTGTACAGGTGAGTCCTGGGAGGTCTGAAATGTTGTGAAAGCCATTCTCTCATGAGACTGTCATCTATGAAGCATGGGACTTTACCTCTTCCAACCCTAAAGTGTTGTACTGTTGTAACAGCTAACGTTGATCAGTGGCTGAATAGGTGCCAAGCACGGGACAGAAGACTCTTGATCTCATTTAACAAATGATTATTGTGGATCTCCTGTGTCAGTTTGAAGACAAATAATCATGAGAATGGCTGTGGCTGGCATTAGGGTAGAATCTCGAGAGCCTTCAAAGGAGACGTTTCCTCAATTCACCCTTGTGTGTCGTGTGTGTAGGGGTAGGTGCACTTACCCATGTGTATGTATGTAAAGGCCAGTCATTGATGTCATGGGTCTTCCTCTATGGCTCTTTACCTTATATTTTGAAACAGGGTCTCTCACTGAATGCTAAACTCACAATCTTAGCTACCCTGGGTGCCCAGCGAGCTACACAGATCGGTTAGTCCCCACTCCTCTCTGCTTCAGCCCAAGCCAGGGATTTCAGATGTATTCCACTGTGCTTGGCTTTAATATGGGTGTTGGGGATGCAAACTTGGGGCCTCATGCTTGTGTGGCAACCACTTTATCCACTGAGCTATCTCCCAGCCTTATAAATATAACACGCTAAGCTTTATTTAATTCTACAAGGTCTCCTAAAATGACAAGATGTTAGGAAGAGCAAAGTGTCACATAAACATCATAAATACTTAGTAGTTCATAATTTGGTCTGCCAGTGGGCAGATGAGAGAGAGAGAGAGAGAGAGAGAGAGAGAGAATGGGCTTGAGGCTGGCCTGGGTTTAGGTATGACCCCATAGACAGCTGTGTAAATGTTGCCCTCACACCTTCTAAGTCCCAGTTTCCTTATGGTTAAAAAGTGGGGTAAAATATATACCCTGGGTTAGAGAGATGGTTTGGTGTGTCAAAGTAAATGGAGCATAAGTGTGAGGACCTAAAGTTTGAATCCCCAAAAACCCACATGAAGCTGGATTCATCGTGTGAGTATCTTTCATACCAGTGCTCCTACAGGGAGGTCAGAGGTGGAGACAGAAGAATCTACAGAAGCTCCCAGGCTGGCAGCCTGGCACACACAGTAGAATAAGAACAGATAGACCCCGTCTCAAACAGTGGAAAGTGGAGGCCTACACTAAAGACTGTCCTCTGACCTCCATACTCCACTGTCTATACACCCATGTTCTGTCCTTCTGTGTAAACAGAGACTGTACTTTCATTTCCAAGTAATCACACAGAAACCGCATTAATTACAATACTGTTTGGCCAATAGCTTAGGCATATTTCTAGCTAGCTCTTATGTCTTAAATTAACCCATTTTTATTAATCTGTGTATTGCCATTAGGCTGTAGCTTACCAGTAAGGTTCTGGTATCTTTCTCCTTTGGCAGCGACATGGCGTCTGTCTGACTCCACCTTCTTTCTCCCTGCACTCAGTTTAGTTTTTCCACCTACCTATATTCTGCCCTGTCCTAGGCCAAAGAATCTTCTTTATTAACCAATGGTAACAAAACATATTCCTAGTTTACAGAGGGGAATCCCATATCACTTCTCTCCCCATCCTTGTATGCACACCACCTACTTTGTACATATGTCTTAGTTAGGGTTTTTCTTGCTGCACAAATCATCATGACCAAAAGCAAGTTGGGGAGGAAAGGGTTTATTTGACTTGCACTTCTGTATCACCGTTCATCATAGAGGGAAAGAAGCCAGGACAGAAACTCAAACACAGCAAGAACCTAGAGGCAGGAACTAATGCAGAGGCCATGGAGGGGTGCTGCTTACTGGTTTGCTTCCCCAGGCACAATCAGCTTGCTTTCTTATAGCCAATATATTTCCAACCCAGGACCACCTGGCCAGGGATGGAACCACCCACAATGCACTGGGCCCTCCCCATCTATCGCTGATTAAGAAAATGCCTTACAGCTAACACTTATGGAGGCAGTTTCTCAATTGAGGTTCCCTCCTCTCACGTAATTCTACCCATGCATCAAGTTGCCATAAGGCCAGCAGCACAATATCCACACACAAAAGTAAAATACCTACCTTAAAGTGATATTAGACTGTAGACAATAAACCACATGTGTCGTACAGTGCAAGTAAAACACTGAATGCCTGCCACCCAGTGAATGACAGGAAGCCTCTTCAGCATCAGTCAGCGTTTGCTTTCATACCTATAAACCAGCAGCCCAGCTTCCTGCAGCTGTGGATGCAGCTATCCCCTAGAAGCGTGGCCTCTGTGCATGTGTCACCGGTCCCAGATATGCCCATCTCCCTCTACTTGACTTCTGTCTATCTTCTCATGGACCAAGCATCTCAAGGCCATAAAACCTCTATCTTGAGCTGAAAAAGCAAGCATGCAAACAAACTAACCCATCTACTTTCTCGTCCTTCAGCCTCAGTTTAAAGGAACTTTTCCATAGTGAGTCATCCCGGAATGCCCTCAAACCTTAGCCTCTACTTTGTTTTCCTAGTGCTTTCCCATGTGAGGAACTCCGCCCAGTTCTGCTAATGTACTTCATGCACCACTGAGTGCCTGCCTCGATCACAGGTGTAGGCTATACTGCTAAATCCTGTGCTCAGTTCGTCCTGTGGGGTGTCAGCTGGTACTCAACGAATATTTGCAGAATGAAGGAATGCACCCTGCTTTGCTTATGTTTCTGTGATAAACATCATGACCAAAAGTAACTTAGGGAGGAAAGGGTTTATTTCCCCTACAGGTTACCTTCCACCCACCCTGCTTTGCTTATGTTTCTGTGATAAACATCATGACCAAAAGTAACTTAGGGAGGAAAGGGTTTATTTCCCCTACAGGTTACCTTCCACCATGAAGGAAAGTCAGGGCAGAAACTCAAGGCAGGAACCTAGAAGTAAGAACCAGAGCCGAGACTATGGATGAGTGCTGATTACTGGCTTGCTCAGCTTGCTCTGTTAAACAACACAGGTCCGCTTGTCCAGGAATGCCATTGCCCACAGTGGGCTGGGTCTTCCCACATCAACCACCAATCACTACACATTTGCCTGTTGGAAGGATTTTCTCAATTGGAGTTCCTCTTTCCAGGTGACTCTACTTTGTTTCAAGTTGCCAAAAAGAAAAAAACAAAACAAAATTGCCAAAAAAAAGAGAAGACAACTAACCAGGACAAAATGATAGATGAGCTATTAAATATTATGTCAAAGATTCCCCTTTTATATTTCCTGACCTGTGTGTATAGAATGAGAGTCATGAAATCTTTTACTGAAGTTACAGAACTTTGTCCAAATTTGAGCCTTTTCCACCCCTAAAGAGGACCAGACATCCTCAGGGGCCATTCATTCTCTGCAGCACAGCAGCCTTGCGTATCAAGTGAGCAGTATCCAGTCAGACTAGGGCGATATTCTGGATCATAAAATGCTACCAGCTCTCTGAAAGAGATGCTGTATTTTATGATGGAAGTGGAGATGCCAGGGCCCGCAGGTGCCGGCTGCCACGTGCTCTGTGGAGAATCACTAGAGTTCTTTAGAGGAGGGCATGTTTACCCAACCCTAGGCAGCAGGAATGGCTTCGTTTCAGCTTTACAAGAAGCAAAATAGGAAAGAAAGATAGATGGCAAAGACATCATCCCTGGAAGCATATTGTCTTAAGTTGAAGGAATGCCCATCCTACCAAGAAGGAAGCGTGAGTGGTGGTGGCAACTCATGCCTGTAATCCCAGCACTTGTGAGGCAGAGGCAGGCGAATCTCTGAGTTTGAGGCCAGGCTGATCTACAGAGCGAGTTCCAGGACAGCCAGGGTTACACAGAGAAACCCTGTCCTGGAAAGTAAAACAGCAACAACACACACATACACACACACAAAAGAAGGAAGTATGACATAACTGGAATCAAGGACCAGATAGCTCATCTTGCTAGCAGTGCCCCTGCATTAGGAGGCAAAGCTCTCAATGATGTTCTTAATTAATATTTTAAGGAAAGGGAGAAACATTGAACACACTACTGCTGCACTTGCAAGTTCCCTGACCTGGAACTTAAGCCACATTAGGAAGGAGTTGTCTTATTTGAAAAGTCTGAATCTTTGCCTATCCAAGGGCTTGCAGCCAATATGTGAAGGGGCTCAGGAATGGCGAGGAACTTGCTGCTGCTTTTGAAATGTAGTTCTGGCCAGTAGATCTGGAAGTAGCTACTAAAAGACACCATGACATATATTGTGCGGGTACTTCCTGGCCCTTTCAAGGGCTCAGGATTATACCCCTTTAGCCCACTCCCAGCCCATTTTGTGTATGCTTTGTGCCAAGAGGAGTTTTTCTAGCTTCTTATTTAATGACCTCATCTTCCCCATGGGAAGAGAACATTTAGGATCTACAATATTGGTTCAGTGAGATAGCTCGTTGAACAAAACACTTGCCACATAAGTCTAAGGCTGTGAATTTGATTTTTGGAACCTCCATAAGGAGAAGGAAAGAAATGACCCCATGGAAGGGATCTTTGGAACTCCACATACACACAGCGGTGCCCTCATGCCCACGAGTTCATATCAGATGTATGCAATAAAAATAAAAAGCATTTTTATTAAAAGAAGATCTGCTCTCTGAGCAAATTTCAAGCATGTAATATAGTATTATTATCAATTATTTTGGGTTTGAATGTGCTGAAGATGAAATCCCTGGGGCCTTGCACATGCTAGGCAAATTCTCTACCACTGAACTGTCTTCCCAGACAGATACACCATTACTAAGTACAGTTGCCATGGTGTGCTCACGGTCTCCCAAACAGTGAGAACTGAAGCATCCGGCCCTTCAGTCAAACCTCCCACCCCCCTTCCCTCCGGCTTCTGTCAGCCACCACTGTCCTGTCTGTTTTTCTGTGACTTTCTGGTCTCTCAGAGCTGTCCTTGGTGAGGCAGCCACTCTACACTTAGTTTCCCAAGTTCCAAACTGTTCAAAAGAGGGATAGAAGGCCCCCATGAGCCCTAACAGCACTGCTTCTCTGAACTCAATGACCTTACTAGACCCCTCACATTAGGCACAAAAGCCGATAATCAGTAGCATGGGCATTTGTAAACAAGAAGATGGTTTTGAGTCATTTGCTGTCACAGGCATGTTTTTCTTCTATGCCCCGAGTCTCTGTACAAAGAGATTTACCAGCTCTCTCCACCCCAGTTCCTCTTTTCCAAATGTTCTGAAACAATATCAACTGACCCAGTTTGCCCCTGAGAGGTTTGGAAAGGTGCATTTATAGAAAGGCTGGCTGAGCGAGGCCAACACATTCCCTCAGCAGCTTAGACCTAGATAATCTCCCCCAAACGCAGTATCGGATCTGACTTTCCCTGCGGCGCATTGGTAAGGTTTGCAGAAAACGAGATGCTAAACACTCCCGAGGTGAAGAAGAAACTTAAGAAGCTTAACAATGGATGTTGAAATATTATCACCAGCTATCGGCGTAATAGAATCCAGTCAGTCCCCACCTACAGGCACAGAATTTAGGCTTAAGCAGATGAAGACAATCCCGAGGAAGTGTGTGGTCTTAAGTGGTTAAATACCCGCGAGTCAAAGGGAACTCCTTCGTTAGTGGAAAACCTCGACATGTGTCATTGGCCTTTTGTGTCAAATATTATGAAGACAAATGACAGTAGCAAAACTGAATATGCCCAAGAGATCTTCCAAGGTTTTCACAGACCATCATGGAGAAGTGCAACCCCTGAAATTTGTGGGTGGAGATCGCTTTATTCTTTGCATGTGGGCAGCAAATGCCAGAGCAATCCCTGGGATCAGAACGCAGCTCTTGTAACGGAGGTGAACCTTGGAGGTGAGCCATTTCTTTTTTATTTTTGAAGAGAAATACAATGTGGCCTTATATTCAGTCAGAGCAAAGGAGTCTTCAATTCCCAAGCACAGGTTAGAATCTGCTCAGAAAGTGGACTAATTCTTCCTTAGTACCATCCTCTGTGTGTCAAGGACACTGAATGGAATAGGTACACCCTTAAAGTAAGCAACATGGCAAAGCCTGAATGAAGATAAGGACTGCTTTCTATTCTACAGCACACCAGTCATCCAAAACTGTTGAGGCGGAATGAACAACCTTCCTGGAATTCCCAACAGTCACCCCCTGTTGGAGACCTTTACACACGAAAGGGAACATGAGCTCCACATCCCAGATTGCCTGACCGTAGCCTCCATTCTGGAATCATTCACAGGGAACACTGCAGCAAGTTCCCAGCTAACTGCTGAGTGGACCACAGCCCTAGGCTGGAGTTCTGTAATATATGGGCCTTTATCTCTTGGGAGGCTGGGGAAACTTGCGTGCCACTAACATGCCTGGCTAGCCCAGATGCTACAAAAGAAGCGGAATTCTAACTTCACGTGAAATGGATTCCCACTTGAGAGGAAAGGCCCCATTCTTGGCTGGCAAACGGGTGGTGTGGAACATCCAAGACTGAGGACTTCAAGTTAGGTAGCTGCCATTGCTGGTGTTTTTGACGTCTGTCCCTGACCTGCTCAGAGTTAGAAACGGGAGTTAAAATACCCTTATCTCAACATCCTTAACTATCATTGGTGTTATTGGTCATAAAATTAGCCACTTCTTCTCATTTTAGATCCACTGACAGTTTTGGGTGGTTTGAGATGAGTGGGTTGGGCAGGAGGAAATAGGTGATTTCCTCTTGTCTCTGCTGGAGTTAATCTCTCTTCTAGATGCTGCCTAAGCACCTCTTTCAACGCCGGCGCCCAGGTTAGCAGCACAACCGTGTGAACTAAGTTCTTCTTTAGACTGTTCCAGTTCAAAGTCCAAATGATAGATGATTTCCACATCCTGAAGCAAACACTTAAGCACTTATATCTCTTGCAACAATTTATTCCAGTTTGAACAAGACAGTCCATTTCTCATTGAGACATAGAACTGGCAGGTTACGCATTTGCAAACAAAAATGTCTGACTTCTATTCAATTATTGGAGGGGGAATTAGAAAGAGTTTTATAGTAGAAGTATTATTTTATAGTGTGTATCATTCTGTATTTGGGGAGTTTCCTCCTGTCTGTACAGATCACTGTTCTTAAAGGTTCTGCTGAATTCTGAATTGGCACAGTTTTTGAACAGTGCTCTTTAGACAATCTTGGTTGACATTGGTCACCCCAAGAGGGTTCACCTCTACTTCCTTTGAATTTATAATGTCCCTCCCACCAAATAGCTAACTGAACTATGGTGAAGCCAAGTTTTTAGTTTCAAACCTAGAAAATATTCCCAGCCTCTATCTTGACCTATTTCCTTTTAGCTGGAGTGAAGCGTTTGTTTCAGCCAATATGCTGTGTTCAAGACAGGGCAATGAAATGGTTCAGGCTATCAAAATGCTTTCTGGAAAGCCTGACAACATGATAGTTACATCCCCAGATCCCATTCCCGTGGTGGAAGGAGAGAACCGACTCCAAAAATTGTCCTCTGATCTCCACCGGTGATTGGAGTGTGTGTGTGTGTGTGTGTGTGTGCCTGCGTGCATGTGGGTGTGTGTGTGGTGTGGGTGTGTGTGCACACACGCCTCTGTGCATGTGTATGTGTGTGTGGTGTGTGTATGTATATGTGGTGTGTGGTGTGTGGTATGTGTGTGTATTTGTGTGTGTATGAGTGTGTGTGGTGTGTGTGTGGTATGAGTGTGTGTGATATATGTGGTATATGTGTATGTATTTGGGGGTGTATATGCGTGCGTGCATGTGTGTATGTGTGTGTGGTGTGGTAGTGTGTGGTGTGTGCATGTATGTGGTATGGTAGTGTGTGTATGTGTGTGTGTGTGTGTGGTTTGCAAGTGAATGTGTGTGCTTGTAGAAAAAACTAGGGGCTCACACTCCCTAGATAAATGCTGTGGCGTGGATTACAATCCCAGCCCCAGGTCCACTTTAACTGTGGAAATATTTGCAAACATTTTCAGCCGTCATCAGAGGAACTTCTTACAGTGGACGGGAACTAGCACAGAGACCCACAGCTGGACAATGTGCAGAGAACCGGAGACTTTGGAACACTCAGCCCTAAATGGGACACCTTTATCAAACCCCTGCCCTCAGGGCTCAGGGAGCTATGCGGAAGAGGAGGCAGAAAGACTGAGAGCCAGAGGGGATGGTGACTCTGAGGAAACCATGTCTTCCAGATGCACGTGTGAACTCACAGAAAGTGTGGCAGCATGCATGGGCCCTGTGCAGGTTCCCAGAGAGGGTCCCAGAGCTGAGAAGGGGAAATAGAAAGGAGCTCCCAACCCTAACCAAGAAACTACCTCCAGTTCACAAACATTTACAAAGAAAAAATTTGTTTGTTCAGTGGAATCCCACTGAGTGTATAAACCACACTTAGGTTTAGTTTCCACACCCAGCATTAGACAAGCAACACCAAACCCAATGGTAATTTTGTAGATTTTTGTCTCATATTGTTTTGTTTGGCATTTTTTAAAAATCTTACTGGTCTTTTGCTTGTATAGTATGGTTTCTAATTTTGTGCCATTATGAGGGTTTTTTTTGTGTGTATGTGTGTGTGTGTGTGTCTATCTGCCTGTCTCTCTGTGTGTATGTTACTTGCACTTTTCCTTTTATTTTTATTTTTACTTTTATTCTGGTTTGTTTTATTTGACTCTTTGTATTCTAAAGAGAGAGAGAAAGACGGTTTGAGTTAGATGGGTGGGGAGATGGAAGGACCTAGGGGGAGACAGGGAGGGGAACGATGATCAGAATATGTCTGAAAAATATTTTCAATTAATAGTAAAAAATTAGTCCTTATTGCTTATACCACCAACCACAAAAGAGCCACCCTACTTCCTTCAAACCTGCAGGAAAAGGTACAATGCCTACCTTCTCTGCCATTCTGTATTATTGCCAAGTATACTTTGTATTCTATATTTGGTCCACAGAGACTCAAGGGAACTGTAACACCTTTGAACATGAAGGTGTTAATCATCTTGTGATAAATGTCCTGATTGGCAGGTCCTTGGGGAATTGAGGTCTCTATCCCACGGTTGATTCTCAGGGTGTCAATAACGAGAAGTGATCTGTGCCTGTCTCTCATGCATGTGGCACGTACTGAGGTGATTAGTGCTCAGAACTCTCCCTGATGTAGCATCTTCCAAGAGGGCTAATGCTACTGCAAGCCTAAGGAGAAGCTATTGACTTGCAGAAATGGCTCTCAGTTTCCTCCCTTGTTGTGACTGTACAGTTGGGAGAACAGCTGTAGCTCCCCATAGCCACTAACTTTGGAAAGAAGCTAAATGTATGGATTTGAAACAAGTCCCTCTCCAGGTCTAATACCACAGTGTCTCCTCCTGGTCTTCTGAGTATCACCTTGTCCGACTGACCAGGACTGGTAGTTTATGATTCCCGTTAAGAGAGTTGGCTAGATGTACAGACATGTCAATAATTATTTTTTTCTGCCGGAGCTCGAACGACAAAGGAAATCTCTGTCGAATGTCTTGTTTTAACAGAAGACAGAACTGCCTGACCTGGGTTTTATGACAGATGTCAAATACATTGACACGTGTTGTGAAGCAGATCACCTTATTGGCAAAGAAATGAAAGCCCACCAAGAAGATGAATGAGAAGCTTCCCTCAAGGGCTTCCTCGTGTCTGAGAAGGTTTGGCAATGACCCTGAAGAAGGGCCAATGAGAAAATGAGAGTGGACATCCTGGAGATAGTCCCCTACCATGGCACTAAGATACTAATGTCGCCATGTCCCAGAGGGCTGGGGGAAGCATTCAGAGGAGTGAGCAGGGTGCCTTGAAGAGTTCAGCATAGGGACCAGGGGGAAGTAAGTTTTGCCTCCTTTACAGAGGACACAGATTTATGTGTTGCACCCTGGAGGTCCCTGGGACCTGCTCCGGGATTATTTTTTTCTAGCCTTCCATTTGGAATTCAGCTCCATAATTATTTCTTGGGACTCTACCCGGCATCAGACACAATGCCAGGCACTGGGGATGAGCACCGAGTGTTAATGCTCCTGCTTCGGCCTGCAGGCTACTTGTTAGGCCTGATAAGTCTGTGTCACTGGAGAGCACTTGAGGTCTTGGGGTCACTTTTCTGCACCTCATTTTTCTTAACTGGGGAAACAGGCTTAGGACTCCTGTTCACACAGTTGAAAGGCTCGAACATGGTGCAATCTTTACACTTCATGCATAACAGGCATGAGACCTGGGAGAAAAAAATGCCATTCATCCAAAGTGTGTCACTCACTCGGCACTTCCCATGGCTCCTGTGCACCGATGCCCACAACAGTAGAAAATAAGCAGTCATGAGCTGTGTAATGGCATTATGTCAGTGATGAATAATGTATATGACAATGGCCATCTATAGGACTTTATGATGGAGTGGAAGCATCCTTCTGGCTGGACTGTATTGCAGACACAGTTAAAGCCAAGTATAAGTATTACTTTGCCTATGTGGGGATGCTGGTCTAAACCAACTCACTGTATGGCCAGTTCTAGTATAGCACACACAGTTATGCACAACACATGGTACTTAACTAACTACTATTTTACTGATGTATATGTATATGTGTGTGGGTGTGCATGTGCACACACGTGCATGCATTGCATGTGTCTCTCTCTATATGTATATATGAGACAGAGAGACAGAATATCCATATGTATCCCAGTGCATTGATTAGGTTTTTAAAACAATTCTCTCATATATTCCCCTTCCTCCCCTCCCCCCAGTCTCTCCCTTGTGCCTCTGATCTTCTCCAGATCCACCCCCCCACTTCCTCTCAAAAAAGAGCAGCCCTCCCAGGGGCATCAAACAGATATAGCATAGGAAGTTATAGGAAGACCAGACACATATCATCACATCAAAGCTGGTGGAGGCAACATAGTAGGAAGAAAAGGGTTCCATGAGTAGGCAAAAGAGTCAGAGACAGTGCCACTCCCACAAGAACACCAAGCTGCTCAGCCCTGACATATATGCAACGGACCTAGATTAGACCCCTACAGGCTCCCTGATCTCTGTGAGTCCCCATGAGATCCAGTTAGTTGATTCTGTGGGCCATATTCTTGTGGTGCCCCTGACCTCTCTGGTCCCTCTGATCCTTCCTCCAACTCCTCTATAGGACTCCCCTAGTTCAGCCTAATATTTGGCTGTGGGACTCTGTATCTGCTTCCATCAGTTGCTGGATGGAGTCTCTCTGGTCTCTTTTGGTGACAATTCTTCTAGGCTCCAGCTCCAGAGTGCTCTGCAGGCAGGACAAATTGTAGGTCGAAGGTTTTGTGGCTGGGTTGGTGTCCCAGTCCCTTCCTTTGAGTCCTAGGCTGCTTCCAGAAGATAGCTAGTTCAGACTCCGTGTCCCCCACTACCTGGGGTCTTTTCTAAGGTTCCATGAAATTTCTACTAAACTAGGTTTCCGCTCTACCTTTAACATGGCCCCTATTCCAGTCGTTTCTCCCAGCATTTTCACCCCCTAAAACCTGACCCCTCCTGTTCCCAACACCACCCACCCCCAGTCCACCCATGAAATCTATTCTACTTCCCCTTTCTAGGGAGATTCCACTGACACCCTCCTTTTACTTCGCCTTTCTGAATCTACGGGCAGGAACATGATTATCTTTTACTTTACAGCTAATATCCACTTAATCAATTTGACACAAACTAAAACCATGTGGGAAGAGGGAATCTCAGTTGAGAAAATGTCTCCATCAGCGTGGCCCGTAAACAAGCCTATGGGGAAATTTTCTTGATTAATGATTTATATAGGAAGGAATAGCCTGCTGTGGGAAGTGCTAGCCTGGGCAGCTGAACCTGGGAGCTATAAGAACGGAAGCTGATCACGACTCTGGAGAGAGAGTCAGTAAGTTCCTCCATGGCCTCTCTTTCAGTTCTTGCCACAAGTTCCTGCCCTGGCTTCCCTTCATGATGGACTGTAGGTCAAATCAACCCTTTCTTCTCTAGGTAACTTATCACTGTAGTGTTTATCACACAATAGAAAGCAAACGAGAACCCCCAGGTGGCCTCAAACTTGTGGTCTTCTTCCCTCTGCCTCTTGAATGATGAGATTATAGGTGTGTACCACCAAGCTTGATTTATAGTTTGCATTTTATTATTTTAGAATATATTCTTTTTATTTAATCTTAAGAAAAAATAATTGCTTTTCATATAATGTATTCTGATCATAGTTTTCTCTCCTTCATCTCCTCTCAGGTACTCTTCTATTTAGTACAAAAATAATTGACTGTAAGTGGTGCTGTCACTGATGCTGACATCCTTCAGCATCTTATGTCTGTCTCACCCCTTGATGCATCTCATATTCCGTAGCACATCTTAACTGACCTGGCCCATCGAGGTTTGCCTGAGTGTACGCCGTCATGGTTGCTCAGCGACAGAGCCATATAGCAGTGTAGTTCTGTATTATGTGTCTACTGCGAAGAGACACCCAACTCTTATGAGTCTATTGAAATAAAGAAGGTAAAAGTGGGGGTGATGGAGAGAACTGTCATGCATAGAAAGAGGCTACCCACAAGTCATGTGGGTAGAGACACTGGAAAAGAGGAAGCAATGGCCACCCAACTGTTCGCCTTTTGTCTGAGATATTGAGGTTCCGGTCACTTATATGATCTTTCGCCAAAATGATCTTCTGTTCCATTCTGACCTTTCTCATCCCTCTGTGTGATGGCTAACCAAGTGGATTCTGACAATTCAGCCTTTTGTGGAAATGTATCATCCGCAGCAGTATGCTGTGCTCGATGGGGCAGGGCGTGATGATACTCAGTGGTCGGTCCCTTCAACCAGGCACCTGGGCACCACACAGGCCTTACTGGACTGTTTGTGCTCACCTCTGTGTTTGCTCTGACACAGCGTTTGGCCCAAGGCACATACATGCTCAGTAGGTGTTTCCAGATTTATTCCAGTTGCTGCTTTTGACTCAACAATGGTATTATATTTTTTGAGGAGATTACTTCAGTCTCTAGAAGGGCACAAAAGATAAATTAAGCTGAAATGTAAGAAAGTCGACATAACTGGATTTCTTATTCTCTTCAAATGTTCCTTTTTGTGAGATGATCACAAAAGAGAACAGAGCATTTTGTTCTTTCTGGATGGGCCAGATACAAGCCATTGAGTTTTCTCTCTGCCTCTGTCTCTTTCTCATGTGGGTGTGTTGTCTGTGTTTGTGCACACACCTTTGAATGAGAAGAAAATTATGGTGAAACTGAAGCAGTGCAACCAAGAACGTTCGAATTTTCTTTTTAAATTCTAGTGTGTAAGTGTTCATGTGTGCATCTGTGTGTGTTCACGTGTGTCTGTGTGCAGGCATATGCATGTTGTGTGTGTGCACGTGCGCGCGTGTGCATGTGTGTGTGTTTGCATGCGCGTGTGTGTGCATGCATGTGTGTGTGCATGTGCATGTGTGCGCACTGCGTGCATGTGTGTACATGTGTGTGTGTGAAGATCAAAGGACAGCTGTCAGTGTCAATCCTCTTCTTCCACCTTCTTTGAGGCACAGTACTTTTGTTACTCACAGTTACATAAGCCCACCTGCTCACGCATGATCTTTGAGAGAATCTCCTGTTTCTGCCTCCCATTTCACCAAAGGAGTATTGGGATGACAGATCCGAGCTAACACACCTGTCTTTATATGTGCTTTGGAGATTCGAGCTTGGGACTTCACACTTAACTCACAAGTGTCTCTCCACTGAGCCATCCCCCAGCTTCTCGTCTTTATTCTTTGTGAGGTTCTACAAAATCAAGAGAGATGAAGCAGAAAACCAAGAACTAATGTTCTGGGATCGTAGAGGAGAGGAGGGAGTATGGACAACTGTCATTAAAATCCATTTGAGAAGCCTGTATGGAAACCTACTACTCCAGATGCTGCCATTGCTCGTAGAAAAAAAAATCATTAGATGCTAACAGTAAAACCCTCTGTGACTGGGAGAGCTGCACAGCCTGCTGCTTTGGGTCTTCTTTGGTGGCAGAATTATGAAGTGAAATTTGTATAGGGCAGATCCTGGCTACTGGATTTCAGTCCCCTTGAACTAAGAGGCGTCCATGCCCCATCAAGAGGAATGGTGGGGCATAAGTAAACCGATTCCACAGACTTTATTCTTCAACCTGAGTGTCAGATGCTTTCCGCAAGGAGCAGTAGTGCAAAGTGCCCTGACTTATGGGAAAGTAATGGCAAGAGAAGGAAGTGGAGAGTCAAAGGAGGCTCTGCCTTGGTTTCCTCAGGATCCTAGTTAGATCTGTCCATCCTACAGAAGGAGGTGGCTCCCCAGAGATGTTCGTCTCCTAGGCTGGGTGGAAGAACAAAAAGAGGAAAGGTTTTCCATTTGCATTTTGAAAATGTTGGCTCTTGTGACTGGGCATGCAGAGGAGCTTTGCAGACCCATAGGTATTGTGCAAATTCCTATTTTCTCTTCTTCATTCTGACTTCACTATGCCCCCCTGTCCTTTTATTTCCCCCATGAATTTGCATTAAATTCATTATCTGCTCTTAAGGGAAGAAGGTTCTCCAGGGTTTGATTGAGATGTAAGACACCACAAATAAAAAAGGTAGGGGAGGGGGAAGGAGCTCTGTTGCATTGTGGGACTCTCAAGTGTTTCCCCGTTCTTTTGGAGAAAGAATGCCCTTCTCCTCCAGGAAGCTCTAGTCTCAGAGACCTTTATTAACATGATCTTTGGGAATGCAGTTTTAATTTTTTCCATAATCATCATACAAATTGATCACGATAATCTCTGGGAAGAAAATAAGTGAACCAATGGCCTCATTAACTCGAGTGCTGGGGGGGATGGCATTTGTCAGAGTTGGTGCCCTCATCCCATGGTGGCCAAGACCTCTTTCTGTGTGACTTGATCCAGTCCCCTGTGAGATCTGGGCATTGTTTTCTGCCCAGCCTGTTTAAATTACCTCCTATATTTTGCTCCCTTACAGAATAATAGAAGAATTTGAAAGGTCCCAACCTTAGCAGGAGCTCCGCTGCACTCTACCTGGGATTTCTGATACACGGCTCTTTCCCAACCTTTCCTTCCTGACATCAGGGCCTCAGACTGAGCTATGGGCAATACCCAAGATCAGTCAAGCTCAAATGTGTAATTCTAAATGCTGTTTTGCTGAATTGAAAGGGCCCCTTTGAAGCTCACGTTTTAATTTTAATTTAACACGCAAAATGGCAGAGATAAATAGATTTATCCAAAACACATTTGGTAACAGATTTTTTGAGTCAGTTATTAATTTTATTTAAGTGGTTCCTTTTTATTTTTATAAACTGTGAAATTCAAGAGAAAGCAGAATCCCATGCAATCCCTTTTATTGATGGCCTGCTATGTGCCAAGAAAGGTGTTAAATGTTTTCAAATGCTGCCTCATTTATCCTGATCTTACAGACAAGCAAAAGAAGGTGTGAAGAGGTGAAGTTTCTCACCCAGCTGGAAAGTGGCAGAGTCATTTACAGACTTGCCTCTGCTAAAAATGAGGCTTTATGCAACTCTTTGAAAACTAACTTCTTGGGAGCTATGTGCCGTTTCCCAGTGGACCTTTGTTCTGATAGGCAGGAACAGGTTAGTTCCTATTCTTTTTAGGGGTACCACAGCTTTCTAGACAGGGACTGACATTCGATGGTGCCCAGTACCATGCCCTGTACTAGTGAGTGTGTCTCTAAGCATGTGACTGGGTTAAGAAATCTATCTCGTTTTGTTTTAAACAAAACCATCTTTCTCCTGGTTGAGGCATGGGTGTACGGGGTATGCTTGAACGAAGAACAAACAAGCAATGGATATCTCTGGAGCTGTGTCAGGAATGCATACATCCCTGGACTGGTGTGGACGTGGCTTCAGCGTCCCTGAAGGACTTGCACCTTAGCATAGTCGCCACGGTGAAGGAGGTAGGCTATGGTATTCAGTGGTGGGTCCTTGGGAGAGCAATTAGGACCAGAAAAAGTATTTAGAGTAAATATCTCATGGTTCAATCCCTGCTGCTTTATAAGAAGAGGAAGACCATAGCTTCCCCCCCCCACGCATTCCTTGTCTTTTGCCATGGAATGTTCACTGTTGCTTTCAGTCTCTGCCTGCAATAAGGTTATCACTCGATAAGGGAAACCTTGTATATGTGGAGCTGTAAGATAAATTAAACTTAATTTCTTTATAGAGTAGCCTTCTTCAAGTACTTCACCATTATGAAAAATGGACCCGCTCAAGGGCTCTTTAAAATCTCTCAGCTACTGTGATGGAAGGGGTGACATATTTTTAAAGCTACATATTCCTAGCTCCTGAGAAATTTTATATGATTTTGGACTAACACCTACAATTTGAACATATTGAACCTGAATCCAGTGCAACACACTGGCTCTCAAGACGTGTGAAGAACCTACTGCATGCTGGGAAGTGTGGTATATGCTTCTGATTCACAGAGCAAAGTGCACAGTCTCATGGGGAAAGGACCCAGAAAGAAAAGCTTATGAAAGCCAACAACCCCCAGCAGAGCAGGCACAGATGAGGGACTCGGGGTGATTTCGATGGGCAGGAGTCAATGAAACCAAGGCTTAGAGCTTTGCCTAGGAGTTGTTCACATTAGAAAGTTTGGGAAACACACTATTTGGGAGAAAATATCTGATTTGATCAGAGAGAGTTATTACCTGGGAAAAACCAACAAACACGGTATAATGGATTCAAGAAAATGGTGCTGAATGGGGAAGGAAGCTTTAAGACCAAATAAAACGTGGGAGAGCAGTAGAAGCCTGGTGCACAGGCTCTTCTCTACAGGTCTTCTCAGAGCCTTTGAAAATCCCCTTGTCAGCGTGAATTTCCAAGGGTTCTGATTCCGTGATGAAAACTGCATCTTTAAGGTTGAGGCAGCTGGCAGCAGACTCCAGAACTTGAGGGAGTTCTGCTTCAGTCGGATAATTATAAGCCTTGGAGGAAGAACACCCGTGTTGAGAGATGAAGCCCAAGGCAACCCATAACTAGGCATTTCCAGTCCTCAAGGCAAAGGAGAGCAAGAGTCACAGTTCAGGCAGTGAAAGAAGAAAGCAGGGAGGAGGCTCAGAGAATTCGTGAGCTCCAGTGGGTACCTCATGACTGTAAGAAAGCTTGAAAGAGGTAAAACTTTAAAGGGTTTCTAGATTGGCAGCTTTGATGGCGAAATGTTGGGCCCGTGAGACATTTAATTAAATGTGGGGGCCTGTTACAATTTACCCATGTGGTTTTCATATATGCGTATGTATTGCATGTGGGGCATCATGTCCTTTCTTACTCTCCCCACATCCTCTTTGTTTCTTCTGTAAAACGCACCATCAGAGCTGGTTCCCAAGAAGCCAGCCACTGAAGATGCTTTTCTGTAGTCAGGCATAAAAAGATCTTCATTTCATTTCACTCTGCAGTGTCAAGTGGGTCCTCATTCTCCCGTAACATCACAGGTATCATCCTAATTCATATCAAATGCTGCTTGACCACAAAGATATAAAACTGCAGCTGTGCTTAAATGAATACAAAATACACAACAGTTATTGGCTGCATGCACTGAGAAAGTGTGCTCAGTCCAGTCGCCAACATTAGCAATCACTGAAAGGAACAGCCAAAGGAGGAGGAG
>LOJH01009242.1:0-28664 GCA_001685095.1 Ellobius talpinus
GAGGAGGGGAGGAGGTGGAAAATTTTTTAATAACAATAAATAAGTGTCTGAAATTAAAAAAAATAAATAAATAAAATGATTAACTGAGAAAAAAAGAATTAGTTAATAAGAAGCCTGAGCTAATAGGCCATAAAAGGTACCAAGCCATGTGGCTTACACAGACAAGAATTATGGGTTAATGTAGGATGTAAGGGTTAATAAGAAGCCTGAGCTAATAGGCCAACCAGTTTATAATTAATGTAGACCTCTGTGTGTTTCTTTGGGACTGAATGGCTGTAGGACCAGGTGGAACAGAAACCTCTGTCAACAAGAGATGCTGGGGAGGTCTGGCAAGATTAAATAATGGGAAAAATATAATCACATAAAAGTAAGAAATTCTAGTGAACTTGAAACTGTTGTGCTGTTACTAATTAGAAAATGTTCCAAGGCTTTAAACAAAAAAGTAAATTAGTAGAGAAAATGCTAATTATCCTAAGCTGATAACACAGGATATGTGTGTGCTGAACTATCACACTATCACACTTTAATATGTACAATTAATACTTGTTCATTAGTTCATCGTTTGCGTTTTCTAAGTTTTCTGTTTCATTTTAATGTTTCTCTTTCTCCTTTTCTTTAATCTTTAACTGATATAGGCTTTTGGTCTGATATTTTTCTGTCTGCTTCATTGGGTAAATTATCTTTTTAGCTCAGATTTGAAATCCTGAGTTTTTCAGGCACTTTTCTCATGGTTATTGCTTTATAAACACTGGTTTTCTTTCTTGTGCCTTGATTTTTTTTTCTAGCTGGTTAATCTCAGAACAGAAGACTAGATCCTAACTTTTTATGCATGCTTCTTGTGCCCACTTGTACTGTCTTGAAATCTGGCACTCAACACACTACAATGCTCAATTGATGACAAGAGCGGCAATCTATTTGTAGCTCTCCACACTCCTTGCATTATGGTTTTGACTGCATACTACACTGTTTACTATGCGGACTAATGATACTAATGACTATGTCATGACCTGCTGTTCAGCTCACAAAGAACTCTTTGAAATTAGAGAGAGCCCTGGCCCAGTGTCCAAGGACTAAATGGGCCTGACTGCTGGGTCGTAAACAGAAAAGAATAAATTCAAAATATTAGCAAAACATTTCTCAGACACCATCACTGTCTCATAGAATGCTTAACACTCTGCTGCTGAAGCCTGAGGTATTACTTTGACTACAGAGATCTATATTGTCAGCAAGTAGACATGTGATTGTCTCAGCTTTTTCTTCTATTTATCAGACTTAACTTTGAGCTAGTACTTAATAAAATTTAATTATTTTCTCATTTTGTAGAATGAAGAGTAATTATAAGAATGAGATAGCTCTAAAATTTTTAGTATTTGGCCTCTGTTGAATGTCAATGGTTGTCAATGCAAGTAGTAGAGTCAGCTCATCTGTGATCCACCAGTCTCAGCCTCCGTGAATACTCAGCTCATGCTAGGGGTTAAGGCATGTTTTAAGTCATATTTTCTGTGTTCACTTCTCAAATTTGAACATTTCCTTTTTAGCTTGGCATATGTGTATCATTGTTTGTATATGAAGTTCTCCTAAAGAAATCTCATGTATTCAGAGCTAGGTCCTTTAGTATAATTAATAAAAACCCAGAGACAGATATTGGGGTTCAACCTGAAGGTCAGAGAAGCAAAACAGCCAGCCACTGGCTCTTACCTCTACCTCAGCCTGAAATGACAATCCCGTCTCCAGGAATCTCAGAATGAGATTGTGTCTGAGAGTTGTCTCCTCCCATCTTATGTGCCTCTAATGCTGAGATTAAAGGAGCCCACCACCACCACCACCCAACTTCTATGGCAAACTAGTGTGGCTACTCTCAAGAAGGTCCCCAAGCACTGAATGCATGGTGGTATTTCTGTGAAAATTCTGGCAATGTTAAGCAGTTAGTTTTAGTTGGAGACTGTAGGTAACTCAGGAGCCCATCTATGGGGGCAGTATCTTACAGTGTTATCTCTTTCTTCCCTCTTCTTCTGTTCCCTTCCTCTTCCAAGAGGCATAGAGCTTTCTTAACATATGGGTCCAAGGAAGGATGGATTATACCTTCTGAAAGAATGAGCTACAGAGAAATCCTTCTCCCTAATGTCATTCTTTTGCTCCCATGTGAAGGTGTTCAGAACATTGACATTGATCATGATAATACATACTCTCATTTACTTTCAGTTAGTAGTAGCATTTTTTATTTTAATTTCCACTTTCATTTCATTCTGACATAGTATTCTGATGCAAATCAATCAATGCAATTGGTACCATGTATTAAAGAACAATAATATTATCATTTAAGTGAATGAAACAAATTCAGTCTTCTAATATCAACCCTCCAGTCTCTCTCAATGTCTTTTCCCAGGGATATTGCAAGAAAGAGTATACTATGTACTTTCAAGTCCCTTCCCTTGTCCTTCTCTCAGCCTGAAATTCTCACCTACCTCAATGGCTTTGTGGCCCACAGTGTCAAACACATAGACTATCACCCCTACCTTTTAGCACCAAAGAAACCCTTCCCATCATAGTTTAGGCTTAGTTCCTTTATATGTTGTTATATATGGACCATTCATACAAGAGATATAGGAGGGGGATTGTTCCTTGAATCTATTAAGAGCTTAGGAACAAATGTGTGCTTCATCAGAACTAATTAAACTTAGATATAAGTAGTGGAACACATAGTATAGTATCTTAAATAACATTCAATTTAGATTTTTTTTCCATGTAAATGCAGTTCAGAAGAAAGCTATTCAGGACTTGTAATTATTGCATGGTTCCAAGAACACAAAAACATTTGCTATTGCTTTTCAGAATATGTTGCTTTCATGATGAGAATGAGTTCATGCTTCAAAGTAACTACTGGTGTTCCAGCTTTTACATTAATGTTCTATACACCAAGAAGGATGAAGGAAAAGAAGGCTATCTCTTTCTCTTAAGGGAAGCCTGCTCCTTCCTTGCTATTAAGATTTTAGTAACCACCGTGTTGCACAGCAGGAGGCATTGCCGTCAGCTCTCAGTACAATGTGTGCGTAGGTAGATTATAAGAATTTACTTATAGGGAGATAAGAACAATACAGAACAGATGCTGCTGGGTGTCTGTCACACGTTAACCCAACGTTTGGGCTGACATCCTGGCAGTAAGTCATGGAAGGAGCTGGTGAGTGATGCAAGCCAGCATGGAAGTTCTGCTCTCAGTGACTCAGATGTGTTTCTCAGCCATGCATATGGATTACAGTTAAGGGGCAAATTTCCCAGACTGGCGGCATTTTATTTCCTGTCAACAGGCAGTGTTTTGGCATGTAACCCAACTCTACTCTTGTGATTGGGCGTTTGGACAATCAGTGTGCTACTGTGAGACAGGTGCATCAAATCTTCCTCTGTTTAATGTTTTAAAACCCAGAAATGCTGGGCTTTTCTCTGTCCTGAGTTTATTTTTAATGTGGACAAGGATCCAAAACATAAAGAAAGGGGATATGGAAGACTTTTCTGACGCAGATTCTGTGGGACACAGGTGAGTGACCTACATAGGGAAACAAAAAATTTCCAATATGAATCTTGGCTCCAAGACCTTGATATTGTAGGAAGAAACCCAACCTGGGACTGCTCCAGCATTCAGGAAGATTCCAGTTGCTCATATCCGTATCCGACAGCAGAGCCATTTTGATTCTCATCTGCCACAGAACGGACTATACTGTACACAAACCTGTAGCCATGCCCGTGTTTATAAACCTACACAATCAAACAGTCCGCCTATTCTGACTTCCTCTCCATTTTACCCATGGCATATAGTGGCCCATTGCAAAATTGGCCTCACTTTCCCTCCTTTCTTTTTCCACAGCCCCAGCATAGTCTGTCATTACAATTATTTTACTAATATTTAAGTAAAAAAAATTGAAATTACTTCTCTCTGTGTGCTCATAGAATTTACAAAAACCAACAGGGAGGCTTTGCTGCAGGCTCCTGATATGAAAGCCTCAGTGCGGCAGAATCCATAAGCCAGGGCAACTTTTGAGTTAAATTAAATTTTATGGCTCAATAAATACTTTGCTTCGTTTTTGCCCCATTAGAAATCAAAGAAAATAATTCCAGATTCGGTTTGCACAAAGGCTCCAAGTTGATGCGAGCTCTCTGCTAGTGCCGTGCAAGCATTTGCATCTGCACATTGATATGTAGAGAAATAGGCTGTAAAGGATAGGATCAATTTTCTATTAAAAGTACAAAGTCCAGTGGAGCCGGATGCCATGGGGGCTTTTCTCATTTGTCATCAGGACCACTTGACAGATTTGCATTGGCTGCAGAAGACAGCAACTGGTGAGCTGAGCTGCTGTCAGGCTTCGGAGCCTATGCACACATATGCAAACCACATCCACAATGATGTAAGATGTGAATGTAGATGGATGTAAGTAAAGACACCAACATATAAGCAAGGGACCAAATCACACAACTCTCACTTTGAGATAAGCAGATAACAAAGCACACCTGCACAGATGAGAGGATCCTGACATGATGGCACAGCTGGGCTGGACCAGGGTAGCGGCTAACAGAGCACAGTGACGATTTAAGTATATGTCAGCCAAGACACCTGGAGCTCTGGAAACATAGAAACATATAAACCTAGATATACATACACACACACAGGCACACAGAGAACAGCCAATAAAATGAAGCCTACAAAGAGCAGCGATTAGTTGGCCCCACTAGCAGAAGTGCTCACTATGAATAGGACTTTCTATATTTAAGATATTTGAAAATTTTGTAAATATTAATATGATAATTTGCCATTTTGTTTTTCTAGTATCCCAAGTTAAAATGCTTGCTACGTGTTTTCCTCATCTAGTCTCTCTGTAAGTTCCCAATATTTGGGATATCAAAAGCAAATATTATTTTGCCTCACTGAGCATCAGATACTCTGTCCTTATTGTTGAGCCTTGTGCTGTTTCAGGGCTCCCAACATTCATTCAAGGGAGTATACGTGGAACCTTATAGATGTTTCCCTGCTTGCAGAACTGAACTCTCTGATCACCTCCATACTGTTACCAGAATCCAACATTTTGGATGACAAATCCACCTTAGCATTCCTATTGGCAAATCTTTAAATATTCAACGGTGTCCGGGACAGAGCCCATATTTCTTTAAAGCCAACAGGTAGATTCCTCTCCTGGTATCAACTTGACCTGCCATTTTCTTTCACTCAAGTTTTCCATTCAGCATAGAAAACAACCACACATATAGTTCCCAGTTCATTCCTAAGAGCTTCCACAATCTGCCATGGGAAATTAAATATTGTCATAGTTCTTCTTATGAGGCTCTAGAATAGCGCTTGTTTCATGGTTAGCTAGTCATGTACAGCTTTCTTGCAATTCTATTGAGGTTTCAGAAAAAGGACACTGTATCTTGCTCATCTTGTTCACCTACTACAGTGTTGGTACACAGTAAAAACTGCCAGTGAGGAACATTGCTCAGTTATTGGGATTACTGCTCTTGGAACTGCTACATGAGGGATAAGCTGGATGACAGACTGGAAGATATACTTCAATGAGGCAGTATCACTTATGCAGCTGCTATGGATGCAGTGTTTCATTTTTTATTGAGTGGATATGTGATAGTGTACGTGTGTAGGCACATTCCTGTGTAGTGTCTGTTGTGAGTCTATGCAGGTACAGGGATTTGAGTGCAAACGTGAGTGTGCACATGCCAGGATGTCCATGTAGACACCAGAGGACAATCTTGTCTTCCACCTTGTTTGAAATTGGGTCTCCTTGTTGTTTTTCTGTTGTGCTCAGCAACTTGGTTAATGCACCTGAACTTTAAGAGTGCTTCTGTCTCTGTCTCGTATCGGCCCATGGGGCCGCTGAGATTTGGAAAGCTTGTATTATGGGTCAGATTTCATTTTGTGAGTTGTGGGGATTATAACTCGGTTCTTCCTGCTAGGATGGCAAGTGTTTGGTCCCTGGGTCATCTCTTCTGCTAGTTTCATTGGATTTCTGCAACTCTGAACTGTAGTTTTCAATTCTTCTTGTGAGAAATGAGTAATCCAGAGAAATTAAGAATTTGACCACTTTCCATTTCGTTTGTCTTTGGACTTGCTTTCAACCCACAGAATGTCATCCTCTTCCACACCTGTGGAGCTGGAATGGTGCTCCTAAAGTGCCCATTTCCACACCTTGCTTGAGAGGCTCTGGGTTAACCTAACATAGACACATTTCTTCCTTGTTGGGATTCTTTAGGCTTTAAGACAGTGAAATAAATCATTAAGTTTGGCTGGAGCACACAGTTCTGTACAAATGGATCTAACCACAGAACCTATCTCTAGGGAACTTCTCTATCAGGCTCACACTGGGAATGTGACAACTCTCTAAAATGTTGCCCTCGAATAACTTCTTTGATTCTCTGTCTTTAGCAGAGCCCTTCCTCTTACTGTGTGTTGCCGGGCGACCCATACCTTACCCTACTGCTTGTCCTTTTATCTGTTTTCAAATGGAAGTGACTGGCCCATCACATCTGGAAGTTCTGGGACTTCCCTGCTCTGTGCATTTCTTCCGTTGAGCTGAGAAGAGACAGCATGCTCACTTGCTGCTTCTGTCAATGGCCAGGCAAATGGTATAAATAACTCCCAGGAAGACAAATCCCAGTTTCAACCTTTCCCTGTTGCTGCCTCAGTCAGTCAGGGCTCTCTGCTTCCTGCAGTGTTTGGTGTGGGCTGTGAAGCACCAATGCCTGCACCTTCTGTACCCCCGGGGAGGTGTTTGTTTATTTTTGTCTCCAGCTGAGAGCAGCAGCATGCCATTCTTTGATCCCCCTGGTAATTTCCTGGGCTCAGTGATTCCTGCTTCTGTTGGCCTGTTTTCACAGTTGGTGGCCCTGCCTCTGACCTGGATTTGCTCTGCCTAGCTCAAAGCACAGAAGAGCTCTGAAGATGCATGTGTCTGACAGCACAAAAAAACATCCCTTTAAGCAATACATGCGCACCACACACACACACACACACACTCACACACACACACACACACTCACACTCACACACACACACACACACACACACATTTATTTGTGGAGGTGGAGAACACAGATCTGAATCTCCAAATTCTTCTGTTTTTGAGATAAGGTGAGTTAAAACCACATCCCTACCTGTCCTTACCTATAGAGTAAGGAGGATACCACCTATTACTAGCATTGGGCTGGGGGCAAGGTAACCAACTCAGCACTGGGCTTCAGTGGCCGTGGCTTGAGGCTTATTGTGCTCGAGTCGTCACTATTTCTCAGTGCATTGTTTTTATTGTTTCCTTGGTGGATGTAATTTTTTATAAGTAAATTGAGCATATTTTTTTCCTGGAGAAACTAATCATAGACATAAGAGAAAGTTTGCAATGACATGCTTTAGGCGATATTTTAATTATTTCCAAGAGAAGAGAAAAGCATGCTTTGTAAACAAAGAAGTTGAATTTTAGATAAATGCATTACTGCTCAAGTTTGTAACCTTAACTGATGAGTAAGTATAGAGAATAAGGTTTCCATTTTTAAGTTAAAATTTTCCTATTATTTTAGCATTCCACACAGGAATTTGCATCATTTCTATCACTCTCCCTGCTCCAGTTGCTCAAATGCTCACCCACAATTCCTGATCCCTTCTTTAATTATGTATGCCTTATTCAGGGAATTATCTGAGTGCATTCAACTTGGATTTCTCATCCTAGAGAAAAGGACGAGTTTTGTCTTTGAAGACCTCAAATTATCTTTACTTACTTGACTCTTAATTATCCATACTTATGATATGAGAATCATATGGGTCATAGCTATCAATATTTTTGTTTCCTTTTCTTGTTTTCTTATTTGTTTTATGTCTGACAATTTCAGACATCTATACAATGCTTTGGCATCATATTCAACACCATTGCATTCTCTTACCTCTTTTTGTTCCTTCTGAACTCCTTCCTTTCCCCAATTAGTAGATATACTATTGAAGAAAATGACACTCTTCCCAAGACAGTACCTCCTGAGGAGGTGGACCCTCAAAGCATCTCCTCTATTCATGATGGAGTGTTGAAGGGCACAGTCTGTATTGCCACTGTGTGGTTGTGACTACAGTGGCCATATCATATCTGAATGGCATCATCTCAAAGCATGCCTCCCCTCCTCTTGTTCTTATATCCTTTTTGTCCCATCTTCTGCAATATTTCCTGGGTCTTGTGTGAGGTAGGGTAAGATGATTTAGATGTGCTGTTTAGGACTGAGCACTTAGCCATCAACTATTTCCAACTTTTTGTTAAGACAGAAATCCCTGAATTAACTATCACCTCAAGAAAAAGGGGTTTCTCTACCTCAGGCTGAGAACCACTCTGAAATAAGCACAAATACTTAGAAGGGAGCTTTTTAATATGTTTATTCACTGAAATAAGGATTTTTGGTACCCACTTCAGCTCGTGATTTCCCTAGCCGTAACCTCTAGGCCACGATAACACACCAAGTGTATATTCCCTCCAATAAAGCAAGGCCTCCAATGCAATAACAAATATAAATAAGCAGTCACTTGCTTATCCCAATTATAACTGTATCTTGCTTTCATTTAAATTATTATTTTGTTTCATTTTCCTGAGCCAATACAATAATTCTAGAATGATTATTTTAATTTATTTGCCTGACAATTCACATGTTTGTGTGTGTGTATTTGCCATTATTGAGCTAGCTTGACTGTAGCCTTAATAAATCATATATATATCATACAATAACAAACAAACCATATATATATATGTGTGTGTATATATATATATTAACCATAACCATAACCTAACCCTAACCTTCTCATAAATGGGCATAGTATCAAATAGTCTTCCAAACTGGCATCTCTGTGCTTATGGAATGGTCAGGCCTTATCGTAGAAGTTTCTTTATGCGTTGGGTGAATACTAATGCAGGAACCTACAACTGGTCAAAGAACAAAGGACACGTGTCAGTGGAGGACTCAGCCACAAATGAAATATCTGTGTCCATCCCTCCTCAAGGTTCAAGGACAATTGTGGGTAAGAGTAGAGGAAAAATATAAGAACTAAAGATCGTCAAAGACTGGAAAAAAAGAACCAGCATCTTCTGGACATGACTGGGCCACTGTACTCAGGAACCCACAGCAGGTATACTTGACTGCACAAGATCAAGCAGTCAACATTTTAGCATGGAGTGTGGAAAGCACTCACCCCTAACTGGGGTTATGTATAGTTGGTGGATTCTGAGGTAGGAATTTTGTTAAGCCCACAGATGAGAGGATAATGACTACCAACCTAAGTCACTGTCAAATTAATTAAGGCAAGCTTTATTCATGTACACTGGATTTCTCTCCCGAAGGCAGGGTTCAAGAGATCAGCTTTGAGCATAGTGAAAATGGGTTTTGATCGCCCAGGAGTAGGTGATTTCCAAATTGGGGATTTGGTAAGCAAATAGGCAAGGTTGTAGAAGCAGAACATAGTATGTTGACATATGTTGGGCATAACAACCCCCTGAAACAAAGGCATGTTATAGCAAAGGTAGTTATAGCAAGGTGGTCATAACAACCATTTGAAACAAAGGCATTGCTGCCATTTCCTAGAACAGGAAATACAGAACAATTTTTAGTTTATATTATTGATGTGGGATTCCCCTCTGTATGCTGTGAATATCATTTGTTAATAAAGAAGCTGCTTTGGGCCTGTTGATAAGGCAGAACTTAGGTAGGCAGGGAAGACTAAACTGGATTCTGGGAGAAAGAAGGCAGAGTCAGAGAAACCATGTAGACCCACCAGAGACAGATGCCAGAACTTTAGCCGGTAAGCCACAGCCACATGGCGATATGCAGATTAATAGAAATGGGTTAAATTAATATGTAAGGGTTAGCCAATAAGAACCTAGAGCTAAAGGGCTAAGCAGTGATGTAATTAATACAATTTCTGTGTGATTATTTCTGGGCTGAACAGTCAGTAACCAACAAGCGACCTTCCTCCAACAGATTATAGGTGAGATATGCACCAATCTTTGAAAAGCAGACTTATTCATAAACAGTAATGAGCCTACTCTGTATTAGTATAAGATGGCTTTCACACCCAAAATGGTGGCAGACTGATTTATCGATTTTAAGTATGTGGCCATGGTAGGGTGACTTTGCATCAGTGGATGGGCCCACACTCAGGAATGACTATATTGGAAGCACAAATTGCACTCCATGGGTCATAACAAGAAGAGGATAGGAAATTGGAGTGGTGGCAGAAGGGAGGAGCTAGGGAGAGAACTAGGTATGATTTGAAGATTAACATGAACTTCTTAAAGAATTAATAAAAATATATTAAAAAATAAATGTCTTTTATGGACAGAAATAAATAAAAAAGAGTGTCCCTTGAAAACATTCAGTTAATTCAATTTGCAGCTCAAACAATTTAATGAATGAATTTGAGAGAGAAAAATTGTACTTCAGTGTTTTGCTGTAGAATTTTACCTGTACACACATTTCATTCCATGGAATATTAAAAAGACATGAACTCAGACATTTGTATATATTAATAAAACTAATATTTTCACTGTTACAGTAAGGTCAAGCTTAAGTGGCAGATCTCTGTGTTTTCCCTGAACACACACAATGGTACCAATATGATGGATATTACTGCAAATTAATGGAGCTTCCTTGATTTACACGAAGCCGGTGACATTTTTATCAGGCACAGGTTTGATCACCACAGTGCCAAGTGAAAATAACATTGCAGCATTATTATAAAAGTCATTTTGAATCCGATATTTTCTGAAAATGTCTCTGTAGACAAAACTGAGAATTTCTGGTTTGAGCTACTATAACAAGCATAGCAAAGCAATCAGAAGATGAAAAAGAGTTATTCACACATGGAGCTATTTCTTAGATGGTCCTCAGACCAGTGGGGTTCTGCCCCTCAGGCACATTTGCCAATGTGCTGAGTTGGAAAAATAATGGAATCCTGACTGGGGAGTAGACAGGACTATCCAGCAATAATGGTAAACAGCCTACAAGCCACAGGGAAATCTTGCAACACAAAGACTCCTGGAGTGAACGCAGGTCTGTTGGTTTAGAAAGCCTGCTTTAAGCCTAGCTTGGTAGCCCATGTCTGCAATCTCAGGAATTTGAGACAGGAAAATCTGAAGTTCGTGGCCAGCTTGGGTGACCTAGTGAGACTCTTTCTCAAACAAACAAACAAACAAACAACCCACCTTGTTTTAAAGATGGAAGTGTGTTTCAAGAAGATTGCTGATTGCTCAGCTAGTTTGTCTAATAATTGGATTTCCTCCCTCTTGATTGACTTTTGACCTATAAAGGGTAGTTCTTTTTCTCACAGAGTGAATATTGGTTTGTTGAAACAGCACTGAGTTTGTACCAGGGTCATAGAAAGGAACTTGAGGTTGAGAAACTGAGTCTTAAGAAAACTATGAGGAAATTGACTACTGCCTTCTACTTATTCCTTTGGCAAGAACTGGCCAGGCTAAGACTTTGTCACAGAGGAAGATGTTCCATTGGAAAGAAAAATGCAGGCCTTTGTGAGTACAAAGACGTGGACAATATTTATTATAGTGGAGGAATGTTTATATGTTTTTGAAAGGTTTTTCAAAGAATCCAGAGGTGGTCATAGAAGAATTTATAATTCTGACTTGTATGTGTTAGCTACAGACTTTCAATATACAAAGAACCCTACCAAAACTATTCTTATGTTTTGTAAACATGCAATTTTTTTAATGGATTTGCCATTTGCCTTGAGTAAGCAAATTAATTTCTCACAAGTATAATAAACACACTCGCCTCCAAAAATGTGTTCTTTTGTAGAAGGTCATCAGCTTTTTACAAAATGCAACTGAACCAATATCTAACTGGTTTATGGAACTTGTCTTTGGGCTTCATTAAAGTCTGCATCTCTAACTCAAAAAAAAGATGGAAGACATTGACTTCCTGTCAAAATCAACAAGGACTAGATAAAGACCTTCGTATTCTCATGCCTGTAAGCAAGTAAACATTTAGAGCTAATTTGAATTGAGATGCTTAATTATATAATTTCATTCCAATTAAGCTGCCAATTAATTGACAGGACAACTCTGAGTGGTTTACATAGTGTCGGCAGAAACATCCTGAGTATTACCTGTGACCCCTTGGGAGAGATCAGTAGATAAGGCTGGAAACAGAGTGTTCAAAAACAGAAACAAGAGACTCATCCTGGAGAAATAAAGAATTAGGACCAGCCCTGAGGAGATCCAAGCTGATGCGAGGATAGGAAGATCTTGTGGGGGACCAAATCCTAGTTAAAGATGTGGATAGCTTTTCCATGCAGTTCTGGTAGAGTAAGAGACAATGACAAATGGCTCTAACACAGTGTGTTGTCCTGCTAATAAGAGGGCCAAAGAGATAGAAAGGAAAGGTGAGTAGCATTATCCACGCATTGGTAATAACCAGTGCTTCTGGGGGGGGTCAGATACATAGGTTTCCTGTCCCTTCAACCTTTACCACAGCCAGGTTTGGATTTCTATCTCTGACTTTCCTTCCAGTGACATCCAGATATTCTGTATCCAATTGTTGTCTCCAGAGGTTAATATAACATGTGTTAGTATTGAAAAGAAATCCAAATTGAAAATCATTATTCCAAAACAAAATGTTATTTTACTAGCTACACCCCAGCTTGTTGGAATCAGGAAACGTGGTGTAGGAATCAACATCTCTTCACACACACACACACACACACACACACACACACACTGGATGTGTGTGTGTATATCAGTATGTGCTCTGGAGATGTTACAGAATGTATCAGATTATAAACATATAGAAAATTGTGGATAAAGCAATTGGGGTCTTTAGTATTAGTGTTGTCTCAAGGATTTTTTTTTGTAAAATCAGTTTAGAAATTCCTCAAGTGTTACATTATCACGTTGAACATTTCATAATTGTTTTGAGAGAGTAAGGTAAGGTCAAGTACAGATTCACACCAGCCCAAAAGTCTCACTTGATTTGAGATTCAGCATTAATTCTTCTTGTCTAAGTTGTATCATTCACATTTATTTTTCTGTGTTTCTCTGTAACACAACTACATCATTTGTTTTTTATTCTAGCTCTTTGTCGCTGGCTATAAGCAGATATCTTATTAATTCATTTCAAATTGCCAGTAGTGTGGGCATGAAATTTTTACCACTCACTTTAGTGAGTAAATGACATAGATCTAATCTACATGGGAAGTAGAAAAAGATAAGATCTCCTGAGTAAATTGGGAGCATTGGGACCATGGGAAGGGTTGAAGGGGAGGGGAGAGGCAGGGAGGGGAGCAGAGAAAAATTTAGAGTTCAATAAAAATCAATTAAAAAAGAAAAAAAGAGAATTTATTACCTAAAAACAAGAAAATTTTAATATCAAAATCATGTAAAAATCGCAGAGATTATACACCAGAGAACTACATGCATATATCATTCGCTTTCTCCCTACGTCCCCACAAGCATATTTGAATTTTCATTGATAAACAGGTATTTTTGTTTTTGCTATTGAAAAGAGAGAGAGAGAGAGGAAGTGAAAATTCTTTCTATTATACTTAATTCTTGGAAGCAAATTAGGAATGGTATTCCTGGCCATTATCAGAAGCTATCATCATCTTGACATTTAACTCCTGTGCTGATCACTCAAGCTGTGAACATAGGACCACTTCCAGCATTTGCCTTGCAACTCTTATCCAAACCCAACAAAGCTTCAAGCTATATGGGCGATATGAGGACCGGAGTGCAGCCAACTATGATGACAGATGAGTGCGTTTCTTTCACTGTGTTGATGAAATGAAACCTCTGGAGGTGTTCATTTCCTTGAAGGCTTAATACTTGAACAACAGTACATCTGAAAATTAACAGAGTGGGATAAAGGCTTTAGCCTTTGAAGTGGGGTAAATGTCAACACTTTTTAAGTCATGGTAGTTTTTAAGGTAAATCAAAGTATGTCAGCATGGTCAGAGCATTCAAGGAAGAGAAATGATTTTGCAGTTGTATGGGTCCTTTTGTTATTGTATTCACATGCAACCCTGCTTTCTCACTCTTTTACCTGTCTTAAAGGATGCATCGTTTGCTCCTTCCCATAGTCCTTACATTGGTAAGGCCTCCATTTCTTTTCCCATTTTTTCTTTAAACAATCTTATTTTACATACTAATCCCAGTTCCCTCTCCCTTTCCTCCTCCCACTTCTCCCACCTTCTTCCAAACCCATCTACTCCTCAGAGAGGGTGAGACCTTCCATAGCAAATCAACAAAGTCTATCACATCACTTGAGACAGTACCAAGGCCCTCCCCCATCCACGTGTATCTAGGCTAAGCAAGGTATCCCTCCATAGAAAATGGCCCCGAAAGAGCCAGTTCATGCACAAGGAATAAATACTGTCTCCACTGCTAGTGGCCCATCAGTCTGCCCCAGCCATACAAATGTTACCCACATTCAGAGGGCCTAGTTCCGTCTTATGCTGGTTCCCCATCTGTCAGTCTGTAGTCAGTGAACTCCCACTAGAATCAGGTCATCTTTTCTGTGGGTATCCCCATCATGGCCTTGACCCCTTTGCTCATAATATTGTTCTCTCTCTCTCTATGACTGGACTCCAGGAGTTCTCCCCAGTGCTTAGCTGTGGATCTTTGCATCAGTTTCCATCAGTTACTGGATGAAGGTTCTATGATGACAGTTAAGGTAGTCATCAATCTGATTACAGGGGAATCTTTCCACTATTGCTTAGATTCTTAGCTAGGATCATCCTTATCCTGGAAGTTTCCTTAGTGCCTGGTTTCTCGCTAACCCCACAATGGCTCCCTCTTTCATGATACATGTCTCCCTTTCAATTTGACTAATTACACAAAGTACTCAATAGATGACTTCTACTCTCCCTTTATTTCTTAAGCAAGTTTGCTAGGAGCAGTTAATAGACTAGATCAAGACACAGTATCAGGTCCAGGGGTGCATGGATACAGCACTTGCTTTCAAAGCATGAGGACCAGAGTTTAGATCTCCGAAATTTACATAAATATCAGGCAGGTGTGGTTGCTGTCCTGAAATCCAAGTGCTCGAAATGATAAGACAGGTGACTGTTAAGTTTAAATTCCTGGTTAAAGGGAATCCACCAACGCCGATGTAATATGCCAATCAAACCAAATTAATAAATCCAGGTTTATTCTGAGCAAAGCATTCCTGGGTGGCCCCAGGAGAAGTTGAAGAGACCACAGGGGAAGATCACGAGGTTAGGGCTTTAAATGCCTTCGGGAGTAGAGCCACCAATGGTGGACTTTCTCAGGGGTGGAGTCTGGACTGAGGCAACTCCAGGGATGGGGCTTGGGATGGAGATTCCACCCAAACATGCCAGGCTTTTTGGATATGTGGATGCCAGGAGCTGGGTAAAGCTTTCACCTGAACGTTCCAGACTCTTTGAATATATGGACGCCAGAGGCTAGGGTGAAACTTCCACCCTGACATTGAGCTTCATAGCAAGTTAACTATTTGGACTAGATGAATCAGCAAGCTCCAAGTCAATGAATAAAGTAGAGAGTGATTGAGAAAGATTCTTGCAATTAACCTCTGTCCTGTATGCATGTATGGATGTGTACATATGTGTACATGCACTTGTGACCCAACAAGCATGCAAGCATGCATGCCTTGCATACATCCCACAGTAAAAATAAATAAGTAGATAAAGACAACATGTATTACCAAGTATGCACTTCATGAAAGTAAGTCAACAAAAGAACCTTTATTTATGTTCAAACATGGCCATAGGATCCCATTTAAAAAAAAATGCCTACAGAGAGCATGGCTGGAAGTTTAGCATGCATGATTCTACCAACCATGCTTCATCCTTTGTTCTGGCCATTCTAGGATGAACTATTGGATGTAAATATGGTGAGAGGTAAATTGCTTTCTTGTCTTAGGCAGACTCCATTTTTCTTAACTTTTTTATTGAGAAATGAGTACTCCATTTAGATAATTTGCCTCCTCCTCTTCTAACTCCTCCAAGGCCTCCCCTACTCTCTATCTAAATTCTAACTTCTTATTCTTTGTTACTGTTAAATATATGTGTGCGTGCACACATACATATAGATAGATATAAATCAATATATAGATCTAGGTATAGATATAGCCTATACAGTTTATTTAGTATTTCCCCTACATATATGTGTTTAGGGATGACCACATGGTTTTGATCAGTGCTCATAACTGGAGAAGACACTCTCTGCGCAGTCGTTAAGTCATTAATTAATTACCTGTAGCTCTTCACCTAGGTGCAGCCCCTTCTGATGTTACCATTCTCGTTGGCATGCTAACTATTGTTATGCAGAGCATTTTTAGACAGCCATATCATTTAGCTTTCATAGATGCAGCTTCCCTGTCCTATGTAAGAATGCATTATCTTATACCAACATCCTGTTCCTCTGGCTCTTACAATCTTTCTGTCCATTCATCTGTCTGCAATATTCTCTGAACATTAAGTGCAGGGGTCATGTTTTAGAAGTATCAACTGGAGTTAGGCATCCCAGGGTCAGTTGTTTCCTGCACTTTGACAAGCTGTGTATTTCTGTAATGATCTGTCTCTGTTCCAAAAATAGGCTTCTTTGATGAGAGCTATAATTGTACATGTATATAAGGTTGAGTATTTAGAATACACATAGAAATGATATTAGTTTAGGGAACTGGCAGGAGTATGTGTTTTTTAGTGTCTATGACCTCATCAACTATCAGTTGTTGGGCAGGTTTACAATAAAAGCCATGAATTCCCTCCTAGTGAGTAGGTCTTAAGTTAAATTACACAGCTCTTGGTTACCCTCAAGACATAATTTGCTTATGCTCTGGGATTTGTTTCCTACCTGAGTCTGGCCCAATGACTGATGTTCATTGCCAACAATTCAGCTCTAACAAATGAACATTGTCCCTTTATTCTCTGAGTTTGATTTTTCTTTGCATTTATCTGCTTCCATCAATGCAAAATTCTGAAACGTTCACATTGATTTTCCTTCTCAAAACATGAAAATTCAGTCACTCACACTTCAGTATTTCCAAAGGAAATATCTTTAATCAATATGCATAAGAATTATATGGAAACTCCACAGTCCCCATTCTGATTGTCTGTAACTCAGAGCAACCTGTTTTCCCACTTGGATTCATCCCAGCAGAAAACGTTAATAGTTTTAATTATCACTATTATGCAGTAGGTTCATTGTACAATCAATATAATTGCCAAATGAAATTTATACAATAAATATAATCGCTGCTTTACTCCTGTGCAATATTTCAGTGGCACTTCACATTTATTTTGTCCTTTAATTACTAACAGGTGTAATTACAGTACTGCATTCTTAGCTGAGGATAAGTAATTGGCCAAGAGTGGGCACAGGTTATGGCTGCTGAGAGGAGGCCATTGTGAGTCACTCTTTGCTGGGGTTGCCCAAGCACACTGCACAAGCCTCTTTAGGAGTCTTACATTGGTTTGATTTTCAGATATGTAGTGTATAAACTCCAGGTTAAATGTGTTTTTCAGATCCTGAAATAATCCTCTGTCTCATTGACCTCTAGTGTTTGAGTGCCTGTGTGAATGTGCCCATTCATTCATTTCATGATCATTTGATATTGTTCATTCGTCAGATGCTATACTATTTGCCGGGGATAGTTGGCGAACAAGAGACCTGTGAATTTTGTAGCATAGAGGAGAAAAGCCGAGATTACAAAAGGGATAACTCAAGAGACAAGATATGTAAAGTCTTAAGTCCTAAGAAGTAAACTACTATAACACAGTGTCTTCAGCTGGGTGATCAGGGAGACCTCTCCAGGGTAAGACATGGGACTTGAGAAGGTAATGATGAACCCATTGTTCCAGCAGAAAATGTGGCAACTGCAGAGGCTCTTAAGAGGAATAATGGTTAGGAGGAGTATACTCATGGTGTATAGAAGATAGAAAAAAGGGGGGAAAGAAGTGAGGAGAGGGAGATCGTCTGCCTGTGTGATATTCTGGGAGATGTAGTTGGGATGGGATTGGATTTGGGGGGGTCTACAAGTAATAATAAAGAAAATCCAGCATACTAATGTATTGTTAGATGCAATGAGAAGCTAGAGGAGAATTTGTGGCAGGAGAGGGCAGAACTAGATTAAAAGGTTAAAAAGTGTACTCTAAAAGCTCTGCTTAGAAAGTATGTATGTAAAGTTTGTAGAGAGAGAGCCCATTGGTGAAAGATGGCATGAGAGTAGGGGGTAGATGCTGTCCGGAAGTCAGATGCTAATGGCTACGTGGCCTGGGGTGATTCCAGTGGAGATGGAGAAAGGTGGAGTAGTCAGAGCATTTGAGAGAAAGAATTCCCATCAGATGCTGACAGAGTAAGTGTGAACGTTGAGAGGAAGAGTGTACTAACTCTAGGCTTTGGACTTAAGTATTACCAAGATGCAACGATCCAGGGAAAAAGCCACATTATGAAAAAGAAACAAATCTGGTTCTGTCTGCAGTGTCTGTAGACTTCTAAAGGTCCTCATGAGTACACCTTGAAAAGAGGAGTCATCTCTGCAGATAGAACTGTGTGACTCAACAGTACTGACACAGCATGACCCAATGGACCAATCAACAGTACTGACACAGAACGACCCAGTGGACCATACAGGTAAAAACATCAGAAACACAAGGTAGGACAGATCCTAGGGTTAAGCTCTGAGGCTAACCATTTAGAGATCTCAGAGTAAGAAAGTCAGTAAAAAAGATTTAGAAAATGTTTGCAGTCAATCAAAGGAAAGTAGAAAGCACTCTATCAAAGATAATGGATCAGGAGACATATTAACTATGTGAAATATTGCTTTAGAAAGTTCAAAGTAAAGTCATGATCATCTGATTTGGCAATGAGGAGTCTGCTATTGGCCTTGAGAGTACATCTTCAGTGGAGCAAGAAGCATGGGTCTGATGAGTGTGGCTTGAAGTTAAAATGTGATATAAAGAAGTGAAGATAGCATATAGGAAGAATGTTTGGAAGTGACAAAGAACAAGAAGTCCACTTGTGGGTGGAGGTTGCATGGGTCACAGAAAAGCTGTTGGGTGTTTTTGTAGCAGGTAAGTGTGAAGAACGCAAAATGGATACTGTGGGATGGGAGCTAAATGACTATGGGAACAAAATCCTTGAGAAGATGATAGATGGAATTCAGAGCGTAGAGGAAGAGGCTGCCTCAAAGAGGAGCATAAGCTTTTCTTTTCTTGTGATGAGCCAAGGAAACAGTGTAGGCAGGTCTTCAGGAAGGTCAGTCAATGTGGTAGTGGGAGGACTGTGGCTGCCTCCCTGTTGTTCGTGATCTCAAGGAGAGAGACACATCGTACACAGCTCACTCCATGAGTCAGACAGAGGTCTGAACCAACAGAAACACTTGCTGCGGGGGTCCCTGGTAGGAGGAATCAACCTGCTGATGTTTGACAGAGATGGTGGCATCTGTCTTAGACCTTGAATAATATATGTAATTGTGTTGTTATTTGACTTAGATGTCAACAAATTTAAGAACATTTTCTCTCCAATTCTTTTACAGGAGGCTTTATATTATAAAAGAACAAGGAAAACAGAGAGCATCCTTGTGTTATTAGCAAGTCATGGACTCCCCATACATTCCACCTCCTTTCCAGAATTCAAGCCCATTCTCTTTTGTATATTCATCTGTTTTCCCTCAGCTACTTTATAATTGTCTTTCAAGTTTTAGAGGAAATGTTTCTCGTGCAGAAATCAACTTATCCCCCAACCTGCTTAGCAGTTTGAGTTGGATACTTTCCTCTATGTAAGTAGGGCATAGAGAGTTCTATTCTTTCTAGATGATGGAGTGGTTGCTGGCTTGAACACATGTTTTAAAAAAAGTACTCATGATAGTGGCCACTTCAGAACTCAGAACAGGAATGGTCTGCACTCCAAGGTATGAAGGATACCCAAGGTGAATTGTCTTTTGAGCATTGGAAATATATTTGTTCATGTCCTAATGTGCATAGTAACAGAGTCCAGTTTTACACCTACCTTTGGTCAAAGCCCATCTTGATGTACATATTCACACCTAGCATTCCCAATCTTTCAGTAAATATTAAGCACCTCTTTAAATTTAAGCATTATATAAGATACTGGGAAAAAATGAGCAAGACCGAATATTGCCTAAGTGGACATGTTATGTTTTTAGAATTGTGCTAATACATTGGTTCATCTTTTAGGAACATAATTGGTACTATTGTGCTCTGGTCCAGAATGGTATTAAAAACAACTGAAGTTTAGCAGATCAAAGACACTTACTGACTCCTTTATAAGATCAGATCTCTTTTGATCAAGAACTTCTTGTAACAAGTGCCTCGGCAATACCCAACATTAGAAGAGTTCCACAAAGTTCTTCAGTGGAATTATTGACTATATGCTTCAATATATTTTACATATAAATATAAATGAGGTGTTTATTTGCCTATCCTATGTGTGAGCAGGCACATGTAACTTCTATGCTGTGTTGTGGTTCCAAAGAAAACCTAGAGCTTGCTCTTTACCTATGAACTTGTTTGAGACATGGTCTCTTGTTTGTTGCTATTTGCACTAAGCTAGGTGACCTTTAATAGTCCATGGATTCTCCCATCTTCACCCCATATTGCAGATACTTGTTATTGAGTTTAGCGTTATGGAGTTCTTGGTACCCAAACTCAGGTCCTCACATTCACACAGCAAGCTCTTTACCTAGGGAGCCATCTACCCCTCCCTCATTGACTATACTTTGCATGTGATTTCAGTGAATGCAAGGACAGGAAGGAAGACTAGGATACAGCCCAAGTGATGGGATTATTCAAACTGATACATTTCACTATGAATGAAGAGATAAAAAGCAGGAGGAGATGAATCAAAATTCTACACTACTGGAAGAATAAATCATTTCCTCACAACAAAGCCAATGAGCTGCTAGTTTAGAATGAAGAGACTTGCCCAACTCACAGAGCTTGTCCCAGGTAGATTCAGGAATGGGACCAGAAGAGTGGTCTCTTTCTCTTTCCTTATTTTCTAAAGTAAAGTTGAAGGATCCTTCATGGGCTAGGACTAATGCAATTCACATTGGAGAATTTTAGGGAAGACACTGCAGTCTCCAGGTCCCAGTGCCAGTGATGTGGATAAAATTAATGAACCTTATACTGAGCTAGGCTAGGTTCAGTTTCAGTGAAGCATAAAGAGGTAGCTGAACTGTATGTTTGTCATTTGAGTTGGAAATATTTAGCCTGGAGACATTTTCAGCATGACTACACTTAGAATACTCACAATTGGAGTGGCCTAGTGAAAAATCTAGACACCTTGGTTAGAGGGACAAAAGTTTGCAGGATCTTCGTGGCATATAAAGCAGATGGTGGCATTAGAACATTGGTCTTTAATGACTTTGGTGTCAAATAAGATGAACAGTTAACAAAAACCACGTTAGTTTTGAAATGCCTCTTTTTTTTGTGTGTTAATTCACTCTCCCAAGATTTCCAGGTCTTGGCATTGCAGATAAAATCTTGATAGAGGCAGATAATTTTTAAAATATCGTGATCATTATAGTAAAAAGACTACAAGTAGGAGTTCTTTGGAGGCCACACTTACAGTTAAAACTTTCAGCACACTGGGGAAGGAGATTGTCACAGAAGGAAAGTTAATGATAGAAACCCTGGCCGTCATAAAAGTGAACAGCCCAAATGCCTTTGCAAGATAACTGACATAAAAGGAAAACCATTCAGTTTAAGTCAGTGGTTCTCAACCTTTCTAATGCCACAACCATTAAATGCAGTTCCTCACATTGTGGTGACCCCCAACCATGAAATTATTTCATTGCTACTCCATAGTTGCAATTTTGCTACTGTTATGAATTGTAATGTAAATATCTGATGTGCATGACCCATAGGTTGAGACCCAGAGATTTAAGTACTTGTTTCTGTAATACATAAAAACCTCATTATGAATTTATTCTTTATTTCATTGTTTCATATATGGAATTCTATTTCATTCTCCTAAGTCTTTGAAGAAGAGAGGCCTAAATCATGCTACACGGGGACCCAAAATGTGGACAGAGAAATAATTAGCATACTCATAATTAAGACAATAATTGAAGAAAGGACCAGTTTATTTTTCTGACCTACTTTGAATATAATCAGGAATAAGGAATTGTTGTTATCTTAAAGTGGGAAACATGAGTTTAGATAAATTATGCAATTAATTCAATTGTACATATGTTTAAAATCATGGCTAAAATTCAAAGTAAATTGTCTCTTATTTCAAAATGAGTGCTTTACCATTAGTTTATCTGGTGTGTCTAAGGCAGGGATTTTAGGTATATGCTGATGTGACAAACATTTGAAGAGTAGGTATTGCTTGATACGTGTGTTGGGCTAGAGTTAAAGGCAGTAGAATCTTGAAACATTCCAGACTGCTGACTTGCTGAGTTAAGAGACAACCAGTGGAGTATGTAGGTCTTCATTTGCTTTCCCCTGAAGTACTGAGGGAAAATTAAAGGAAAGATATCTAAGATCCAAATAAACACCAGGTCTGCTGACCACTTCAGAGTGAACACGGTATATACACTCTAAATAGTGCATATATGCTTACTTCTTTCAGACAACAATCTGATGCATCTGACATAACCTCACAAATTTTTGTTTTGAAAATCACTCATTACTTACATGATTTTAGTCAAAGCTAAATTGCTACTGTGGTCAGGATGCCGTGACTGAATTCACAGGCTTCATTGGTTGAATTTGGATCAGTTATTTAAGTGTCAGGGTGCCTTCCAAAGGGGGCTATGGAGCTTTTACCTGCACCCATGGCTCCTTGCATAAGCAAAGCTGTAAGCTCTTGTAAGGGAAACAAATGGCATGGATGGATATATTTAGAAGAAAAACACTTGTAGTGAAATTCACCTACTGCTGTCAGACAACATTCCTAAAAATCCCAAGTCCAAAGCACATTTGTAGAAAACAAGATGTTCAGCTGCAGTTGATGAGAGCTACATAGAAGAGTAAGTGTTAGGTTTGTTGGAAGCACACTGGGGAGGACATGAATGTCAGGATGAAGAAGGTGGATTAGCTGGTAACAATTTGACTATTTTGAGCAGATGGAGAAATAACAGCAGCTTTGCTTAAGAAGACCATCTGCGAGTCATGTGTAGGATGTACTATAAAGAGAAGACTGGAACAGGGAGGCTAGTCAGAAAGCTGCTGCAGAGTTCAAGCAAAGCTAGCAAGACTTCAGATGAACTCCATGGTGAGGGGACAGAGTTGCATTTAAATTCAAAAGACTGGTCATTTCCAATGTCCCTTTTCATTTCAACCAAGATGGGTGAAAATTAGAAGCCCAAATAAAATGTTAAAGAATGAGGGAATGGTGGCCTGCATGCCTGCTCAGTCTCTCTGCATGCGTTCTTCCTTATTAAAGGTCTGTCTTTTATGTCTTATTCATCTAACCTTCTTAACTCAGTGACAGTTATTGTGCTCTGTTATTTGAACCACACCACCTCTGTGCTCTTTGGGTACTGTTGAGTCCCAGACACTATTGCATCTCTGTCACAAGTGCTCAAGAGACAGTTGGAAATGGAGACCTTAACTTGGAAGTGTGGTTGAAGGAAAGAGGGGAATCTTAGCAATCATTTGTGAATTTAAATGCACTCAGGTGTAGTAATGCTTCTGATCACATCCATCTATTTTTTTTGGATTTTCTTCTAACTACTGTCAATTAATTCAGCCTGTCTCAGAAATCAGAGTCATGTTGGTTGGTTGTTTTTCTTCTATTCCAACATTCAGTTCCAACAAATTTCAACAGAATCCTGACCATTAAGTGCCATGTATACCTTTTTTATTTCAATTAGTATAAGCTTGTGGTGATGTCTGAGGGAGAACCCCACATGAGAGAAGCCTTGAAGAGATTATGCAAAGAAAAGACTTCCTGGTGATATAGATATGAAAGTCCAAAGTCTTGAAGACAGTTAAAGAAGTCTCAGAAAGAAATACAGAATTTCACATAGGCAATAACCCAATATTCTCACAGTTCATAACAAGAATTAGAAAAAGACATTCTGAACAGAAGTATTGAATTAAGAATGGCAGGGCATGACATGTGGAAAAGAGCTTTTGGAATTCATGCTTATCTTCCTTACCAATACTAAACCAAAGGACCAGGGGTCATTGAATATTACAGAGCCACAATAATATGGATCATACCTCATTTGTACTCTTTAATCACAGTGGTTTCCAATAATTACTCAACATAATTTACTTCTTATTGATTCCCTATTCCACTAGTAGCATTATGTTTCAAATCTCCCGCAAGTTCATTAGGCCTCCATTGACCACATGCACCCTACTTAGTGGTTCTTCAATTTTCCTTCATGGTATCTCTCTACTTTGACTCCATTGTGAACTTCAGAAGGTGGAGGCCCCCTTTGCTAAGGAAGGAATTGATATTTAACTCGTCTGTCCCCCAAGATATCATATTGATTTCTCCTCTTTACCTTAAATTTTCAGATATTCATTCTCTCAGTTATTGCTTACTGTTTTGTATCAGCGTTACCTCATGTCTAGAACACAGCATTTAATTCTACAGGCTCTCTCTCAGACCATACCATTGACCTCAGTCCACCTGATCCCAACAGTTTGCTAAATACAGAGTCATTCTTTTTGCTCACAATGCCAATATTTTCATTTTTTTTCCTGACTGATTTTCTGCTTAAATTATAAAAGCCTACAGAATTAGGCAGTGACATCTAGAAGTCCAGTTAACACTGGATGTGTCTAGTTCATGAGTGCTATAATTTGGATGCTAAAACATTGCAGAAATGGTAATCTGTGTTGTGGGGAAGATTTCTCTTTTTTCTTCTAATCTCTCCTAAGGAATTCCCTGCACTATTTTCCTTCTGGGCTTTCATATTGGTCTGGACAGATTGATTACTGGCTTCCAATGACAATACCCTGACTATGAGTGTATGTAATCAATTATCACCTAATAACAAGGATGCATTTTGTAAAAAGAATCACAGGTGGGTTTTATCTTTGAACAAATATCACAGAATATAGTTCCTACATATGCAAACTTAGATTATTGAAAAATCAGTAGGACATGTAATCTGCTTCAAATACGGTTTTCTAAGTCATCTTTGATTGAAATTTTATGTAGTACTTGAATGCATTTTGTAGCTAAGTCATCTGCTACTTTTAAAAAATATTTTTACCTATTTTAATGAACTTTATATTCCTTATGCACTAAAGAATTTTCATTTTAAAAATGTAATCAATAGTACTCTGTTCAAATTTCCCACCTGGCTTTGCCCTGCTAAGTCATTGACCAAAACAGCTTTTTTATTAACCAGTGCTAATAAAACATATTTATAACATACAGAGGGGGAATTCCCATGTCAAATTAAGGTCAGGAAAGTCTGAGGCCACAGCTGTGCTGATTCTTGCACCCTGATGTTCTTATTCTTGTGCACCGATCTCCTGCTGGACTTTCTGGTTTCCTAATTGGTTGTGAAAACAGAGAGAAGCTGCTGGAGAAGTGGTGGGTTTTCAAGGTCAGCCACTGGGCAAGTGACCTTTATAGTTTTCTCTGATCTAGACACTTTTTTTTGCAGATTATAGTAAGAGACTACTGTGCAATGGGTGCTATTTCCTGAATGAATGAGTCAGCTGAGAATGCTAATTCACAGTTGTAGGAAGTCTGGAAAAGTGTCTCAGGGTTGGAGAAATGTCTTGACAGTCAAGAGCCCTTGGCTGCTCTTGGTGAGGACCCAGATCCAGTTCCCACCACCCACACGGTGGCCCACTGCCATCGTTAACTTCAATCCCAGTGGATGTGGTATCCTCTTCTGTCCTCATGGGCAACAGGTACATACTGCATGAACAAATGCATGCAGGAAAAACAGATTTTACAAAGAATCTATTATTTTTATTTATTTGAAAGGAAACTTCAAGTTTCTGTTTGGAAAATGTACACTGAATGTTACTGCACTTAAATTCAGTAGTCAAAGCCTGGACTGTATGCTAGCAGGAAAGTGTGAACCTGCTGTTCCCATTTCTCTGTTATGCTGCCTAAGTTCCCCCATAGACTCATTTATGAACCACAAATAGTTTCACATACTTGAACTACTTAGAATGAGAAGCAGCCTTTTCTAGGTTCCCAATGAACTTTAGCCAATGCTGTTTTTAATAATTAGTAAAGATTTTAGAGAAACTGTCACCTTTAAGCACTGTTGCTAAATAGCTTAAAGCAATTTCCAGTTTCTGACAACTTAATATTTGTAAAACTTTAGGTCATAGTATTAGGCTTCAATGGCTACTACAATCATTTAGTATATGAAAGACTGAAACATGAGAAAAATCTGTAATTTAGTTAAATATTATGGATAAATATTGTCTAGCAAATATTTAGACAGGTTTGTTTATAGAGAGGAGATATTTATAAATGATATTTTTGGTTTTCTGGCTTTGGTTTCAGATTAAGTAATGATTAAATAAAACTGGCACTATTTTAAATGGAGTTGTTCTGATATCTCAACCTCACACCTGGATTCTGATTTTGCTGTAGCCAAACATTTTGAATGAGGTAACTTTACAAGCCATGGAATAACCAGTAAAATTAGAATAATAAAAGAGAATCCTTGTGTTTAATATTGATCAGGGGATATTTCGCTTCCTTTCTCCCTTTTCCATCTCTCAGTAGATAATGGCTATGCCACAACCATCACCATAATTCCTTAAAATTGTCTGATCATCTTTAATAAAAAGCAAGCAAATAAACATAGAAGGATGTTTCTTGTATTTTAAATGCAAGGAACTATTTAAATGCTTCTTAATATTTCCTGAATAAATATTGAAAATAAGAGGAAAATGGGAAAAAATGTAAGACTGAAACAAGACTGAAACAAAACCACACAGAAGAGTCTATTACAAATGATTATTTTTCAATACTAAAGCCTCTAACTCTTAACTAATTCATCATAGAGACAAAGCGATACACTTTCATGCTTCATAACCATTTGATAAATATTACTAAAATATGGCAACTGCCACCATAGCTCATTAGCAAGCTGTATGTGCTATATGAAGCTACCTGAAATTGTTTGGGGGAGTTGGTTGTGAATGTAATACAGAAATTTCTGAAAAAACTCCGGTGCATATGGTCCCTGCCCGTCAGCTAACCCCAGGAAGCTACAGCAGTATTCCTCTTCTTACAAAGACATGGCATTGAGATGCATGATACAGAAAAGACAGGAGGACAAGGCAGTAAGGAAGAGATGCTTTGGTAACCAAAACTGTAAACTCACACTGCAAGCCACAAATTGAGAACTGCAAAGCAAATGCATCCACGGGATCTGTTCTAATATAAGTGGGACACTGGGGATTCAAGGATTTTCATAATATGAACTCTGAGTCTTGGAACATACAGAAAAAATTAGTTTCCACAGTGGCAATAAAATACTGGGTATGTCATGCTACCGGCCAACATGGCTGTCATAAATTTGCCACTAAAAAAGTTTCTCAGAACTTATAATTTCTTTATTTTCTGGTTTATCTACACCTTAAATAATCTCATAAAATAATGACACATTTCTGTGAGTTTGTAATAAACGTATCTTCTTGCAATTAAGTTGGTATAAGTAGAAGCCTGAGTGAATGAATCTGCCATTGATCATCTATGTCGAAGGGAAAGTGTACATTTGAAGATATTGTTGTTTAATAACCATTCTTAAAACTAGGTGATTAGAAAATTTTTACCCCAAAATGTGGCCTCTAATCTCGGAATAACGGTGATATTACCCTATAAAACTTAGCTATTGGTACAATCAAGTGGTCAGAACCTAGTTTATATTTTTTCAGCATATTAATTTTATCACAGAGATAAATTTTAAGAACCAATTAATAGAGCACATATAAATGAGTTACTTGGAGATACTTGCAAAAATTTTCTAGAGATATTATTTTGTCAGTTTTACAACTGTGCTCTCTAGAGTAATTTGGGAATAGGGAACCTCAACTGAGGAAGTGCCACCACTGGGTTGACCTTTGCACAAATCTTTGGTACCTTTTTTGAAATTGATGATTAAAAGCCCATCAAGCTGCTTTATTTGATTGGTTATTTATATGGGAAGGTCCAGATCACTGTGGCCAGTGCCATCTCTGGGTTGGTGTTCCTGGGTGCTGAGGAAGGCATAGGGAACAAGCCCTCTTTATCAGTTCTGTTTCCATTCCCTGCCTTGATTTCCCTTGATGATGAACTAAAAGCGGAAAGATAAAATAAATGCTTTGCTTTCCAAACTGATTTTAGTCACTGTTTTATCATAATAGAAACCTAAGACAACATTTATAGTCTCCCAATTTTTTCTGAATTCTTAATTTCACATTATATCACAAATGTACTTTTCTATTATATCATGAATTTGCATATATTATTCCTCTCCACTAAGGAAAGTCAGCCTTAATTCAGTTGAAATTGGGGCTATATGAAATCTTCATAGAAAGAACCATTGACACAGAAAAAGAAAAAGTACATATTTAAAATATTCCAAATTAGCTGAATGTGGCAGTGCACACTTGTAATCTCAGAACTTGACAAGTAGAGGCAAGAGGATCAGAAAATCATCTTTGTCTATATTACAAGTTTGAGGTTTTAATGGACTACATGACACGCAAT
>LOJH01009243.1:0-10348 GCA_001685095.1 Ellobius talpinus
GCGCGGGGAAGAACGCTGCTGCCCGGCCTCGGCCAGAAACCCACGAGAGTCCCAGCCCCAGGCGCCGCTCCCGGCTTTTGCGCACGCGCCAGAGTCACCTAGCCACTGACTGCCCCGCCCCCGGCTGTGGACACGCCCCCGGCACTGGCCCCGCCCTCCTAGGTACCTGCTTTCAGAATGGAGCACCTGCTTTCCTAGTAGGCAAGCAAGGACCTGAATGGTTCTAACAGCAGAGAGACTCTGGGCTCTGCTGTGCCGTCAGGATTTTCTGTTTCTCTAGTCCTGTGCCTAAACCAAACCGCTCATCTCTGTGACCCATACTTGCCTGTTCAGAACTAAGGCAACATGTAAACACCCCTGGGCCAATCTAGTAAGTAAACTAATAAATCCAGGTGGGCTTTGCTTACCTCTGTTCCATTTCAGTGTGTGCTTCGTTTTTTGTGTAAACCTGTTTGATTTGAGGGTGTTTGTAGGTTAAGATGAGAGTTGAGACAGGAATTGGCAGCAGAGGGGTAGACTCTGTTCCACTCAAAGCATGAATTAGCGGTGTGGAGATGGCTGTCTTTCATGGAAATTGAACCATTATTTAGAAAAGGCAAAAACAACTGGCTTCCACTGTGGATGAGGAACCTGACCCAGAGACAGGAAATGGCCGAGGCAGTTTCATATTGAGGAAATTTGAGGCCTGTTTGAAGCTGTGTAGGCTGACGGCAGGGGAAGGGGACAACAGGGGTTGCCCAGGTCCTTAGGCCAATTGCTAGTGGGTAGAATCCTGACTGGCTAGGGTTGAAGAATGGAGGTACTGAATCATTCACTCCTACTGACTAACTCTGCTTCCAGAAGGCATGGTGTGTGTGGGGGGGTGTCTTGGCCTAGTCGGTAAACTTCTCTGAGCCAGTTGCCTCCTCTAAGAGTGGGAGGTTAATTCCTACCTCATAGGGCTGTCGTAAGAATTAAATAATGCATTGTAGCGTTCATAGTGAAGCACTCAAGAAATGGTGTGGTGGGGAGCAGCTGAATTCTCTCTGAATATGTAACAGAGAATCTTACTAACAATGTGCTTCTGCTAGTCTGTCAGCTTCTCAGCCTAGAGACTCTTCAAACAGGGCTGCAAATCCTTAGCCAGCCACTTGCAAGAAGGACCTCAAGAATCGGAACTTGTGGGACTGGCCACGGAAGAAATGATTTCCGACCCACTGAGATCTCTTCCAGGAACCGGATCCACTCCTCATTCCACTTCCTAGTCCCAAAACAATAGACAACATCTGTTTCTAACAGCTGTCTGACCCCAGACAAACCACTGTCCTCTGGGTCCAGCTGCCCCTTCTCAGGGGTCTGTAAAGGTGATCGTAGGGGCTTTTAGAAGAGGTTGTGTGGTTGCTGTTCCTTGCTATCGGCACTATCATTAGGATGTCTATCAGTTTAAGAGCATGAGAAAGTGAGAGAGAGCGAGGGGAGTGGACCTCCAACAGACCCCATAACTACAGCACCAGAACCGCTCTTCATGTAGTTCTTGGTTTGGCAGCTCTGATCTTCCCAGCACACATCATCTGTGCCTTGCATTGAGCAGAGATTTGCCTTTTAAGTTCCTCCTTCTGGCTGTGAGCTGCTAAAACAGAGGCAAACACTGTCACTCAACTGGTGTCTTTATTAATCCTTCTTGGCCGTTTCCCATGGGGAACTGTTAAAGGGAGAAGCGAGAAGGCTGAGCAGGAAGCCACTGGTTTGGTTTTCCTCCATCCAGTGGAGGAAGAGACTGAGGAGGCTCTAGAATGCACAAGGAAGCCATTGGTATGTGGGCTGAGAGGCACCGTGCAGTGATGTCAGATGACCTGAGTCCTTGCGTCAGAAAACGCAGCACGGTGGGAAATGGAAAGGCTTGAAGGAGATGAAGGAAGCGCGCACAGAGCAAACCAACCGCTAATGTAGTACAGACACGAGGTCAGCTGGAAGTGAGAAACCAGGGGTCTCCGACTTCCACCTGGACGCACCTGCATCCCGCTGCCCTGTGCCGGCTGTTGGGCCACCAGTGCCCTCCTAAGACAGTCTCTGTTGATTCTGACAGTGCTGTGAGCCACAGAAGATCAGAGATGAGAAGAACCTCAAGTGTGGAGCACCAGGGCAGCCCAAAAGAGGGCTGCATTGAGAACATCCAAGCATCCCCTAGGGGGCGGGGGAGGGAGCGGGGAGAAGCACCTGGGAGGGGTACAATCAGCACCTCTCTTTGGGCACACACAAAAAAAGCCACACTCTTAAATCTTCAGGCACCAGGTGAGGGGGAAGGCTGATTAACTATAGAGCTGAAGGCAGGGCAGCCAGGCCCCTTCACATTCTTCCCCAATATTCTGGGCCTGGTGTGCTGTGTTGATTGCAGGGCCTGTGGGAACAGGGCCAGCTCAGCAGCCCAGCCAGTCCGATTTGATGCTTCCAAACTTCACACTCTTCAGACTTTGGTTCTCCAGCTTCAGGTAATATGCACCTTTGAAGAAGTAGCTGTGACCTGAGAGAGACAAGAAAGAGAGACTGGCCCTATCCTGACGTGACATGGCACATGGAACATCTCTGGGAATGGTCACCTCTGCCTGGCATAGGGGAGAAGCTTTTCAACCTAGGAAGACCTTCTGGGCTGGAGGAAGAGGAATGGCTGGGAAACTGGGTCTTGTAGTCATTGACTGCTCATCTCTGAGCCAGGGATCAGGACCCAACCTCTTAGAGAAGTAGTTCTCAACCTGTGGGTCACAGCCCCTTTGGGTTCATATATCAGCCATCCTGTATATCAGATATTTATATTACGATTCATAACAGTGGTGAAACTACAATTATGAAGTTGCAACAAAAGTAATTTTATGGTTGGGGGTCAGCACAACATGAGGAACTGTGTTAAAGGGTGGCAGCGTGAGGAAGGTTGAGAACCTCTGTCTAAGGTTTGTTAGGAGACTAAGTCAGGTAATACTTGCTACTGGTGACTTCCTGAGCACAAGCACCAAGCCAAGCACTTTCACACATCAGGGGACAGGAACTAGGAGGTCCCCAGGCCTATCAGGTTTATTAGGTTCAAACAAATACTTGCTACATTTTGTCTTTAATTCTGAATGAGTTGCCAAGGTATAAACACATCTGGCAATGTCACATGAATGTGCAGATGTCTGGCCTCTCTCTAAATCTCTAAACCACAAGACTCTACTCTTGCAGGTCTGCAATCATCAGACTCTGAGAAGCAACCCTTCCCTGCCAACACACACACACACATACTCACACTCACACACTCAGGCCCCTACACCCACACACACTCAGGCACACACACAAATAAGCATATTCACACATTCAGCCCCCTACTCAAACACACTTAGCCACCACAGACACAAACACACACACACACATTCTCACACACACACACATACACAGCCCCTCATTCTCATACACACACACTTAGGCCCACACAAACACTTACATGTATGTACATACTCACACACTCATGTACACTTATATGTACACAAACACATTCTCACACATACACACACACAGTCACATATGCATAATTTATTTTCTACCGTTTCCCCTCCTGGCCTCTACAGGCTTTAGAACCTGTGAATTCCTTCAAACACACATGATCCTGTTTACCCCATTTACATCCCTAGCTCACAGTATGGACCTGAGAGATATTCGGTTGAAGGTAACCCTTAATGGAGCACCTGATTAGACACTGCTTTCCTTCTGCGCTGGTGAGACCTCAGCATGGGAGCTTACATGAGCTTTGCAGATGGTAAAACCACACACACACACATACACACACGTAAGCACGCGCACACACACAGCACGCACGCACACATGCACACATGTGTGCGTGCACACACACATGCACTGCATTAAAAAATAAATTAAAACTTTTGTCAATCTGAACTAACACCTCCTCTAAAAAGCCAAACTGACTTCATTTCCAGCACCCCAGGGAGTCACAGAAACCTCCCTGAGAATATGGTTTTCAAATCCCAAATGCTATCCTGTGCTGATACTGCAAAGAAGCAAGCAGCTGAGTGGGAGATCACTGCCACGGGAGTGACAGAGCATGACAAAGTTTGCCTTGTCTCGAGGAGAGCTGTGCTTCTGACGGGAGATGGTCACAAGGCCTCCTGAGAAACCCAATACGACCTGGCTCAACCCCCAGAATGAATCCAGGGCACCAGGCCATGTTCCTGGTCCCTGGAGGTCTCCCAGCCCTCCTCTGCTGTGGCTCCAGGCCCTGCAGCTGTGAGGGGCCCTTCTAGGTCTTACAGCCTGGAGTTTGGCTGGGGCGGCAAGGGTCAGGAGTCTGGCTGCCTTCCCAGCACTAAGCTAAAGGGACTGGTTTGTTTTCCAGGACTGCATGGCTGCCCTGAGGAGTGTGTACAAAGGAGGAGCTGCTTCCTGGCTGGGGGCAGGCAATCATAGAATGCCAACAGAGGCCTGGGTAGCTCACCACTGCCTTGCAGGTCCACAACCGCATCCAGGTTATCGGGGATGGCGTTCCAGGAATCTGCGATGAGCTTAGGGAAACCAGGATCCATTTTCTTCTTCACCTCATTGTATCTAAGGAAAGAAACAGGGAGAAGCAAATGGCCTCTCTGAAATCCAGTCCCCGCTACCCACTCTTACCCCCAAGTCCTGGAGAGAAGGATCCAAGGGATGACACAGAGAGCATCTGGGAAAAAGACTTGGCCTTTCAGAGAGGAAGCAGGCAGCAGTGTGGGGGCCTAAACCTGGCTCTGAATCCCACACTACTAGCTCCTAATTGCATGGCTTGAGACAATCTCTAAGAGCAAGTGTCATTGCCACCAAGAAACACATGTTTGTGTCTCTCCCATGTCTGGTATTCAGCAGGGATTTGGGAATTGAGTGTTCCCTTACCAACTTTTTTTTAAAGTTTCTTTTGAGATTGATTTATTTTTAATGTGTTTAGGTGTTTTGCTTGCACATTTGTCTACTCACAATGTGCGTGAGTGCCCTCAAAAGCCAGAAGAGGGAGTCAGATCCCAGGAACTAGAGTTATAGATTGACAGTTATGAACCATATGTGTACTGGGAATTGAACCCAGGACTTCTGGAAGAGCACACAATGCTGCTGACTGCTGAACCATCTCTCCAGCCCCTCCCTTACAACCTTTGATTCCTGGCTGGAGTCCAAGGACCAATGGAGCGGACCCATAATTCTTTCACTGTGTGGTTTGAACAAATTGCTGCCTTTTCATCTGTCAAGCAGAGATGACCAGCCACGTCTGGGAGTGAACCGAGGCTCAGAGAGGGAGGTTACAATGCAACGTGATGGGTGTGAGCTCAGGACTATGAGTCACTGGCAGACTGCATGCCACTCCAGTCCCTTCTGGGGCTTGTCTTTAATCCAGGTAAATACCTTGAGCATTATGAAGTCTTTCTCCTTGGCTGTTGTTTTAAGTTTCTTGGAGAAACCTTTGAATGGCTGTTCTTTTCATTCCTTTGCTTTCCCTCCCTCTGCCCCTCAACCTACTCATTTCATTATACAGATTCAACACTACATAAGCTAATGTGCTCTGACTGTGTGCCTGTGATATCTCAGTAACAAGAGCAAGCCTCACCTTCGTGCCGAAAGTTTCTAAGCAGATCACTCTGGATCCCATCCTGTTGATGGACAAGCTTCCTTTCCTCTGCACAGCATCTTGGGTGGTTCTCCTTTTCCCCTGGTGGCAGCTGTACCACCCCCACCAGGGGTTCCAACCATAGACTACCCTAAGGCTATTTTTATAGGGGTTTCGCTTTCAACTCATCACCCCAAGACCTGTCAGTAACACCTTCAAAACCACAGCTTCATCTACAGACAATTTCTTAAGAAGGCTGTTTCTTCATGGCCCAGGTTACCAAAACCAAGTCCCCTAGCTCAAAATTCCCATGCCCCCATCTGACCACTACCAAGCTCACCATAAATCCCTGGAATTAAAATGATACAGAATATGTGCCCCAAGCTCCAAGGACTTCCCCTAGCACAAGCAGAGGGCAGGAATCAACCCCACTGTATAAGTGAAGCCCAGAGACACCAAACAACTTGCTTTCTGAAAGTTCTTTTCATCCAGGAGAGGTATCACCCCTCCCTGTCCCTCTAGCCTCATGATCTGGGCAGCTGATCTACAGAAGTAGAAGGTGCAATACCGAGTGTCAGAAGCAACATTTGAGTCCCAGGTTTTCCATGTGTCTTTGGCCTACTTCAGCCTTAGTATTCTTGGTCCAGAAAGTGGAGTTGATAACAATGTATACATTAAATGGAAAATCCAGATGATATGCATAGCCTCCACCCAGAGCAAGGCACAGGTCGGAAGGAGTCCCCAATGTAAGATGCAAATGTATTTAAGTTCTGCGCACAGCACATAAAGGACACTGAACATGTATTTGTGGTCTTGGCTGAGGGCTTCCTGGCATGCTGGGGACAGAGAGAGGCTCACCCTGGTCATTCCAAACTCTCTCTTTTTCCTGCAGTTATGACCCAAGAAAGTGTCTTAAGCTATTGTGCCACTTTTTCTGGGAAGGACCTGTCTCCCTTAAACGCATAGTCCAGAAGCTAGGACCAGCTCTATCCACTCTAGCCTTTACCCAAGGTTTACAAAACTTCCTCAGAAGAGGACGGTATTTGTTCTGGCATTGTTATTGTTCCTCTAGAGTTGGAGGAAGGCCTTGTCAAGGAAAAGGATTAGAAGAAATCAGCAAGGCATTTCAGAGCCTGTGAGTCTATGCATGCGTGCACACTCCTGCTTATATGGGACATGCCTGTTCTTGCATGTATACACACAGAGGGTGTGTAGTAGGAAGACGGTGAGAATGCTCCCCAAGCACCACAGGGGAATCACCTAGGTTTTAGGATTCTGAGATTCCTGAATCATGTGGCTGTGACTTCTCTAGCTCACCACAGGCAGAGTTAAAGATTTAGAGTCCCCATGAATTCAAGAGCCTGAGATGCCATTTGCAGTACGTGGTTGTGCTAGGGAGTGTTCCGGAGCCCATGGGCAAAAGGTCTACTCAGTGGTTTCCTGACAAACTGTTTTTCTTCTTGAAGCTTGAGATACCAATCAGCTTAGGTTGTTAAGTATCTCAGCAGTGCCTTCAGAATTCCACCCTGCCATGGGCAGCCGGGCGACATAAGCAGCTGCTGAATCAGGGCAGTGAGGTGAGGGGCAGAGAAGGAAGAGGAGACTGAGGCCTCCGAAGGAAGCAGGAATGTTTGTTCAGGGACAGCAGACAAGGCCCGAGAGTTCCTTCAGTGGTTCCTGGGTATGGCCTGGCTGCCTTCACAGCCACAGAAGCTGGGAGGGAAAGGGGAAGGAGATGCCTGCAAAGCTTTTGTTTGCCTACCCTTTTCCTCATTGATCAAATGACCCAGAGGGCACAGTGAAGGGGGTACAGAGGAGAAAGAGGAGAAGCAGATTTAAACATAGCTCCAGGCCAGAGCTATGCTTACACTTAAGTGAGTTGACTGAGTCCTTTAGCTTCTTGGGGCCTAAGCTTCCTAATGGGTAAATTGTGAAGGATGATAAGCATAATCCTGAGTTTGAGCTATGTCCATGGATATAGCTCATCTGGCCCGTCATTCAGACCTTTGCTTCTCAGTGCTAGAGCCTTCTCAGCAGAGGACTCCGAGCTAAACCCACTACTTCTAAACTACTCCCGTGCCAGTTTTCACCACTGGCCAGGCCTATAGGCACGAGGTAGGGTGTCTGTTGCTGACATGGGGAGGGTGCCTGCTGTAGACATGGAGGAGGGTGCCTGCTATAGACATGGAGAAGGGTGCCTGTTGCAGACATGGGGGAGGGTGCCTGTTGCTGACATGGGGGAGAATTCCTGCTGCAGACATAAGGGAGGGTGCCTGCTTCAGACATGGGGGAGGGTGCCTGCTGCAGACATGGGGAGGGTGCCTGCTGCAGACATGGGGGAGGGTGCCTGCTGCAGACATGGGGGAGGGTGCCTGTGACATCCCAGGGCCTAGTTTGGATCTTGTCTTCCTCATTTCCCTCTGCTGCCTTGCCTATACCTTTCCTCCCTAGGTCTCCACTGTATCAGGAAGTGTATAGAGGTTAAGAGCACTGACTATTCTTTAGGTTGCTCTGAGTTCAATTCCTAGCAACCACATGATGGCTCATACCCATCTGAAATGAGATCTGGTGCCCTCTTCTGGCAGGCATGCAGGCAGGCACAAGACTGTATAAATAATAAATTAAAAAAAAAAAGAGTGAGACATTCTCCAGGGCCAAGAGGCTCAAAGCCCAGATGCCACTCCATGGACATGGAACCTGAAGTTAGTTATTTAACCTTTTGAAACCCTGTTTTCTTCATGTGAAAAGTGGGAAGAACAGTGATTCCTACTTCATTGAGCCTTACAACGGCATCTGGCATACAATAGCAACAGTATCAGTTACTACCTGCATGTGCATCACCAACTCTACTGTGATGCCGTAACATGAGGGTCTAGATGAGGTATCTCCAGGCCCAATCAGAGGCGGCTGAGAAAGGTAAGGGGGATTCTGGCCAGAACAGCCCTAGCAGTGTCATAAGGAGGGTGCATTCTATGGTGTCTTCTCTTGGAGACACCACTTCTCTTGGAGTTGCCAGGCAGGCTAAAGACCAGGGAGTGGGTGTCTACCCACACTGTGTCTGTCAAGCCACAGAGAGTCTTGCCCCATGAAACTAGCCATGCCACCATCCTACCTGGGGCCCCCTTACCTCCAGAACTTGTCTCCAGCGAAGATGTATGTCTTCTTGTTCTTACTCCAGTTAAAGGCAGCATCTACTCGCTGGACATCAGGAGGCAGGCCCAGGCTGGTCAATGGTTTGGGATACCCTCGCTCCAGAGTGCTGGCAGAATATACCCAGTACTCATTCCCTGAGGGAAGGGGCAGAAGGTGGGTCAGTGGCTGTGGAGAAATGCTTCAGGCCCATCTTGTCCTCGGCCATCATTTCTCTGGCAGAAGAGCCTACTGGGTCTTTCTCAACAGGGAATGGCCTTCTGCTCATATCTTAGCTCTGCACCTAGAAGCAGGCCTCACCACACGGTTATGTTTTGTTTCACTTCATTTTTGAGACAAGAGCTCATATAACCCAGGCTGGCTTTGAACTCCTGATCCTCCTGAGTACTGGGATTACAAAGAGGCAGGCTGTCCCACATCTGATTGATACAGTGCCGAGAACTGAACTTCTAGGCTAGACAAGCACTCTACCAACTGAACTACATCCCCAGCTCGTGCACACAGTTTATGCCGGTTACAGCCGGTTACAAAAGGTGACGGTGAAAGGAGACTAGCTGCCCCCGGAAGTGTCATGTCTGCCACACGAAGCCCCTCTTTCTGACATGTATAAAGCGCCCTGGGAGTCACAGCTAGCCTGGTCAGGACCTGTGATCACCAAAGACGGAGGTGGAAGCTGTCCATCTATGGGACAGCCAGTGCCCAGAACTTAGCTGAGCCATCAAGGTCAGCCTGGGCTACACAGCAAACACAAAGGCCAGCCTGAGTTATGTCATAAATCCTGTCTCAAAACCAAGACAAAGGTAACAAAGCCTAGTAAAGAACGGTGCTGGTTTGGCATCTAAATACTATGTATAGAACAGTTTGTTTATATCCTGTTTTTAGATGCCACCCTACTGGAACTACTATTCAAACCAATGCATGTTACAAAGCATTGTATGTCAAAAATGAGGGGCTGGGGGCTGCAGGGATGGTTTGGTGGTTAAGAGTGCTTCTTGCTCTTCCTGAAGACCAGAGTTAGATTCCCAGTAGCCAGTTTGGGCAGCTTACAACCTCTGCCTCCAGGTTTCTGCCCTGACTTCCCTGGATGATGGGAGGTAAGATGAAAGATGCCCTTTCTTTCCCAAGTTGCTTTTGGTCATGTTGTTTTATCATAGCTATAGAAGTCATAAAACACGCCTGTACCTCCACCTCAGGGAGACCAATGCCTCTGACCTCTGTGAGCACCCTCACTCATGTCTACCCCTGCCCCCCATACACTGACATGCACACACAATATACATAATGTTTTAAAAAGTTTGGGGGTGGGCTGTGGCTTGGTTAGCAGAGAGCTATGCACAAGACTCTGAGTTCCATTCATAGCATCAACTTAAAGCAGCTGTGATGGCAAATGCTTAATCTTAACACTTGAGAGGAGGCAGGAGGATCATAAGTTAAAGGCCACCATCGGCTATGCAGCAAGTTCGAAGCCAGCCTGGATTGCATGAGACCCTGTATGTGTGTGTGCTTGTGTATGTATGTCTTTGTCTGTCTGCCTGTCTCTCACACACACTTTCTCTTTCTCTGTCTCACACACACACACACACACACACACACACACACACACACACACAC
>LOJH01009244.1:0-28661 GCA_001685095.1 Ellobius talpinus
AAATAAATAAAAAATTGCTCCACCTGCCAGCTCCTCCTATACTTTCTCCTGCCTCACTATTGGCTGTTCAGTTCTTTATTAGACCATTCAGGTATTTTAGAAAGGCACAGTAACACAACTTCACAGAGTTAAACAAATGTAACATAAAAGAATGCAACACATCTTTACACTATTAAACAAATGTTTCACAGCATAAGCAAATGTAACAAATCTTAAATTGATATTCTACAGCTACATTCCTGGGCTGGTGGTCCTGGCTTCTATGAGAAAGCTATGAGGAGCAAGCCAGTGAGTAGCACCCCTCCATCAGCTCCTGCTTGAGTTCCTGTCCTGACTTCCTTCAGTGATGGACTGTAATACAGAAGTGTAAGTCAAATAAATCCTTTCCTCCCCAAGTTGCATTTGATCATGGTGTTTTATCACAGCAGTAGTTATTGTAGCGACCATAATTAAGACAAGTTAGACAAAGTGTGTGCCCTCATAGCTGGCTCCAGCTCTCCTGCAGGTAGAGGTGGAATCCTGTCTCTAACTTATTCTGGCCAATGAAAAGGTAGGCATTTCCAGGACTGGCCAGGACACTTTCCTAACACTGTGCAACTTGTACTCTCTGTCCCCTTTCAGGTTGAGATTCCCATATGACATAATAGAAAGATAGCTTATAGGCACACACATACACTCACAGAAGAGTGGAGTGTTTGAGAGCATAGTCATTACTAGAGGAGATTCTTTGGAGACCCCAGGATGGGCATGCAAATGAGGAATATTTTCTGTGGAGAGCGCCTGGGATCTCTGAGTTAATTCACTGGCAGAGAGCATACTCTGTCCCCTTTGGATATCTTTACTTCAAGAACTCATTTGAATGGTTGGTCCCATGCTCATGGCTGAATCTCGAGCTCCTGGAAAGTTGCTCAAGTTCTTTCTGTTTCACTAAAGCTGTCTGCCACTCTTTGGAGTCCTTGGAGTTGGAAAACATCTCAGAATGTGAGGCAGGTGGTCAAAATTCCAACCCAGGGTCTCAACCACAGGTGCTTCAGGGGGGTCAGATTGAGGTAGTACTATGATAAACCCCTTCTTAATCTTGGGTTCCTGATACTTTGGGTTATTTCATTCCCTTTTGTAGGAGGTGAAGCATGATTAATAAAAACTCAGGGTCAGAAATTGGGGTTCAACCTGAAGATCAGAAAAGCGAAACAGCCAGCCACTGGCTCTTACCTCAACCTCAGTCTGAAATGGTGATCCTGCCTCCAGGAATCTCAGAATGAGACTGTTTTGAGAGCTATTTCCTCCCATTCTATAATCCTCTGTAGGGTTGGGATTAAAGGTGTGTACCACCGTGATTAAAGGCATGTACCACCGACTTTTACAGCAACTAGTGTGGCTACTGGGATTAAAGGTGTGTGTTACCATAACCATGTCTGTAAGGCTGATGAGTAAGACTGTTTTACTTCAGATCTACAGGTAGTCTTTATTTATTAAAATATAATTGAAATGACGCTATAAGGAGGCCTGACATTGTCCTAAGTGTCACTGTCTGTCAGTTAAGTGCTCAATCTCCAGTTACGAGAATTAGAAATGTCTCGACACTGACAAAGTCCCCTGGGGTGGGCTGCAAAGCCACTTATCATCAAGGACCACTAAGATAGGGACTTGGACTACAAGTTTTTTTTCTTTCATCTCTGTAGTCGACGGAATGTTTTCTATTCATACTTTCTAGTTTTCTGTTCATACTTTCTGCAATGTGTTGAGATGTCTCTCATTTCCTCATTATACATGAAGATATGAAAACCAAATCTGATCTGTTAAGCTTCAAGTTTCTCATGAGGGGAAATGTGCTGCCTTCCTATTTCCTCCTTCTCCCATGTAAAGCATCGATAGATGCAAAGCTAGCTGCCCCCAAACTCAGTGGCTTTAACTAATTTGACATATTATAGTTTCCATGGATGAGTGAGTTGGATGGCTTTGCTGGGTGACTCTGTCTCAGGGTCTTTTGGGGCATCACAGTTGAAGTGCTAGATTTGAAATGTGGACCATGGTTGGGAGAACCATGTTCCTAACATACCCTCCTCATTGGATTGCGGGAGGTCTTCATTTTCTCACCTTCCAGCCATACTCATAGGCTAATTGAACATCCCCACAACATGACAGCCTACTTCCTAGGAATGCATTATAATGGTTAACGTTGAACTGTCAACTCAACAGACTCTAGAATCCCTTTAGAGACAAGCCTCTGGGAAGATCTGTGGAGGATTTCCTAGGTTATGATATCTGAGAAGGAATGACCCACTGTTACTGGGTGGCACTCTTCCATGGACTTCCATGAAAAGGGGAAGGTTAATTGAGCATACATTGCTCTGCTTCCTACTACAGGTAGCAATGTGACCAGCTGCTTCACAGTTCTGCCACCAGCCCTTCTGCCACCACAGTGGACTGTAGCCCCTTTAACTTGAACTAAAATAAACCTTTCCTCTCTCTAGTTGCTTTTATTAGGGGTTTTAGCACAGCAGTGAGAGAAGTAACTAACACATATGTGGTCCAAGAGAAAATGGGGACCAGAAAGGAACCGCAATGCCTTCCATAACTGAGTCTCTGAAGTCATGTGCAATCGGTGTACTTTCTTTTATTCATTAAAAGCAAGCCACACAGCCCAGCCCACATTTAAGGGAATGGCATCTGTCATCTACCTCTTGAAAGCACCCAAGAGTCTATGTTCACAGCTACAAAGCATTATAAACCTTCCACCAAATAGCACAAAGGTATCTCTTTCTACAAACGGGGTTGCCAGCCCATCCTAGCTACATGATTTGCACCCACCTCCCCCCAACTCTGCTGCCTACAGAGATGTGATAGAGTCCTTGGACTGTGGCCGTGGCTCTCCTATGGTCTCTTTAGAAATATCATCTAATAAACGTAGACAGTTGCACATTTAGAAGGTTTGGAAATTGACCTCTCCCAGTTTTATAGAGTCTCCCAAGCACTTCTGATCCCAGCCCTAAGGCTGGCAGAGGAACCTTGGTTAGTGTTTCTCTTTCATAATTTAGAAAGATGACTGGGAAGTTACTGTACAGCTAGGACTGATATCCTCAGCTCTTGCTTATATCTCAGAATATGGATGGAAGTGATATGCCTCTTTTCTGAGTACAGCCTAAAAACATGGCCCTCTACATGTTTGCCCCTAGAGGTAGATGCCCTGAACAACACCAGAGGCTGCCTAGTGAGAACCAGAAGTGGAGCTTCTTTCAACAAAGTACTGAGGGTTGCCTTTTCCCAACCATCATGAGGCTTTTCATGAGTGAGATACAAGCATTTATCCTTCCAAATCTATACATTTATTAGTCTTTATTTGTTACCGCAGCTACCATTATCTGACATTCACTTTTACACTCTATAACTTGGGGGAAGTTATTAGTCTTTTTTGTCTCCTCTAAAAATTGGAGTTAAAAGAATCCATCACCTCTTAGGATTATTATGATGGATAAATGCAGTCAATCACGATAAGAAGTATCTGGGTCATGCATAGTACATTCTCAGTTATGCTAATAATTCCTTTACTTATTAGCTTACTAAAATGCCATTTGCCAAACTTTGTCATGTGGGAAAGGCTTTTGCCTCAAAAATGTTTCCTGCCCTGATATGCCAGGTTCCAGCTAGGGTTGAGATACAAGGCAAAACTTTTGCATAGTTTGGTTTAGTAAAAGTTCAGGTGAGTGGTGGGCCTGGGGCCATGTGATTTTCCTTCGGTATCCTAGCTGTCACAGACTTGAGGAGTGTTTCATACTTTGTGCATAGGAGATGTCCTCATTAGACATATGTCTCCTGGGACCCAACCTAGAGTACTGAGGGGACAGCTGGTTTCTGTAGGTCTGCTGCTGTCCACAGAGCCACATAGGAGCCCTTGCCGGGCTTCTTCACCCTCTGACATGCAGAGGCTGAAACCATCCTTTGCTTTCCCCCTATTCCACAGCCACTGCTGCCCAGCTTAGTCTGAGCCCCTACTTGCAGAACTGTAGAATGGCCATTTTTGTTTTAGCAGTCCGGCTGGGTGTGGGGCCAGTTGCCAGGCAGGCAAGCATTCATTCAGATCCGCTTCCATTCAGTTGGGTGTATCTAGCACTCTGCTGGTGTTTGTAGTATTGAGCTGGGAAAGGCAATGGGGAAGTGTTTGCTACCGCAACATTTTGGCTACTTCTAAACAAGCCGGGGATTTACAGAGGTCAGCAAAGGCTCGATGATCAATACGGAATTTCAGATGAAACCCCATTTTTGCCTCTAGCAAATAAACAACTTCTTAAGGAATGCTGATTGTAAATCATCCCCGATGCACCTTTATACCCCTCATGCCATGTATTCATCCTAGTAAGTTTTCATGGCAGGCAAGAAGAGATACTTGTACCAATGAAGGCACCAAGGGCCCAGAGGATAAAGTTGATTAATTTAAGGTCAGTGTGAGTTTGTGGGGGGCGGATTAGGATTCCAGGCTCTCAGGTCCCGGGCCTGCCTGGCATAGTGTTCAGCATCTTACATAGCAATAAACTTAGAAACCTCCCTGACCTGGGTCAATGCCCACCCCTCTGCCCTCACATCTGAATAGCAGCGTTTACTGCTGGGTGGGCTGCAGGCAGCCACATGTTCAATGACATGGTCAGGGCTGGGGATATCTCACCTGCTGTCTGGGCAGGCTGGGTGGTGATCACATTTTCCTCTGGACCTAATTACTTGAGAAGAAAAGACAATTTCATTGTGAATCCATTGAACTGCTCCCTAAGCAGCCTGCAGGCACATGCAAGCTAAGGCTGAGTCTTGCCCAGGAAGGGAAAGAGTAAGCAACGGATGACCTGCTGCTAACTATGTGGGTCTAGAACATCTTCACAGGCTTCTCATCAACCAAGAGCACCTTCTGAACTTTGCTGACTGTGGCAGAGGTCAGTGCACATCTGGATTTGATGGCGATGGAGAAAGGATGAGATTCATTCCTGGGACAGTGGGGGGGAAGCTGAGGAGGACGCTGACAAGAGGGGGGAAGCTGAGGAGGATGCTGACCTTCTCGGGCCTGGCCTGCATTCCCTCTGGGACCTTAACTCTCACAGCTCTCTGTGTCGTGCAGTAGCTTTTCCACCTGTAGAGCCAGGTTGAAATTACACTGTCACTGAAAGCTGTGAATTCATCTGTGTGTGAAAACTATGGCTAGGTACCAGCGTAGATCAAGTATTGATTAGAGGACAGATATCTCCTAAACTGACGTGGCTAGGGAGGACGGATGTGGGCGGCAGACAATGTATCACCTGCTGTGGTTTGGATGCAAAAAGGTTCCCCAGAGGCTTATATGCTTGAATATACCAGAAGACGGCTCTGTTTTAAGGTGCTACAGGCAGTGGAACTTCCTTGAACTCATCACTAGCCACACTTCCTGTCATACTTTGCTTCCTGAGTAGAGATATAATGTGACCAGCTANTCCTTCGTGGTGGACTGTGCTCAAATATGAAGTCAAAACGAATCATTCCTTTCTTAAGATGTTCCCTATGGGTTGTGGCAATTGGAATAAAAATAATGAATGCAGCTCTCTAACTAGGGTTAAATGTCTTCTCTTCTGTCAGTCATGATTCAGCATGGGATGGTGCCAGTACCTAGGCTCACAAGAACTGACTTTTTAGGAATTTATGAACTTTCCTTCCATCCCTTCCTCCTCCCTCCTTCCCTCCCTCCCTCCCTCCTTCCCTCTCTCCTTCCCCACAGTGGGAATTAAATACAGAGCTTTGAGGATGCTAGACAACCACTGAGTTATATTCCCAGTCCCTTTCTACCTTTTAATTTTGAGGTAGGGTTTCACTAAGTTGCCTAAGATGAGTTTTTTGAGTACCTAGAAGTACCAGGCTCAGCAAGCAAAGGTTTTTATCCCCCACCACCACACATTGTTTTCTGATTTAAGTGGTTCCGGGGATTGAACCCAGAGCCTTGCAAGTTCCCAGCAAGCATCCCAACAGAGCTAATCCCTGTCCATATATGAGCTAATCCCTGCCCAGCTCTGCTCTTTGTAGGTTCTAACTGGCCACAGTAGGAATGTGCACCAGGACATTGATAACGCCTCCAGGGGTCAGTTCCTAAACAGCATCGTAGCACTAAGGCTTGCCTGGGAGGATCCTTTCTTAGCTCCAAGCCTGGCATCTCTAGGTTTCACTGAGCCTGACATTTACATATGTCCTACCAATGACTTCCAGGAAACCTCACTCCTGATTTGGGGTGACCTGTGTTCACTCTCTTCTTTATTCGGCTCTGGCAGGTGCACGGCAGGTTGCCGTGTCTGCCCTGCAGGTTGGGAATTCTGTGTCCTCTCAGTGAGGGGAGAGGCCCCATCAACCTTCAGGTGGCGGTTGCTATTTCTCTTGGCACTGCCTGTCAGACATGTGCAATGCTAGCTGGCTAGCTGCTCTGACCTCCAACTTCCCCTCTTCTCACCACGAACAAGCTGCCTCCATCTAAAGCCGGTAGGTGATTACCACCATCTGCTCACTCCCCTTCCTTGCTCTCAGGGCGGTCCCTCTGCTGGGCCAGCATACGCTGCTGAGGGCCCATGGGCTGTGTCATTCACCAACATTCATTGTGTTTTTGGACGTATTTATTTTTACTCTAAGATGATCTGCAGAAAGTTCTTTAACTTTATCCTCTTTGGTCCTTGCTCAGTGACTACAGAATACCTCGTATTTGGGACAACTCACTGTGTGTAATAATGGACATCATATTCCATGCTCTTCACAAAGACTCCCGAAGCTGAGAGGGATCAGTCGGCAGCTGTGCACATCCCATCAGTGGTGAGGCACGGACGGTCTCAGTCTCACAGTTCATACTTTTCCTACCTGTGCTGCTCTGCCCCTTCACTTTAGGCTCCATTCAGGAGATGGCTTGATGGTCAGGGGTGAGGCAGAGAGCCGACTTGGGCTGGCCCTGCAGCTTGAAAACTCTTGGTGACTAATGGGGTGTGGTGTCCGGGAAATAATTAAAGGGAGATTTAAATGTGGCTTCTCTGGGGTTAGGATAGGCACTCAGTGGGGCAGTCTCTGGATATTTCCCTTTCAGGATAGAATAGTTATGTGGTAGTTGTAGTAAAGTTTCATAAACTAGATGGTTTCGTGCACATAAAGTTGTCTACTTATGGTTCCTCAGAAGTCCCACATTGGGGTATCAATAAAATTGGCTTCTTGAGGGCTATGTCTGCTCCATGTCTCTCTCCCAGTGGCAGCTGCTGGTAGCTTGGTGACAGCCTGTGGTCTTCCATGACTTATAAACGATTCTCTAATCCCTGAATTAATCTTCTGTGGCATTCTGTGTGTCTCAGAATCTGCATTTTGATTCTCTCCCTTTTATAACAACATGAGTTACAGAGGAATCGGACCCACCCTAAAGATTTCATCTTAATTTATTGTATCTTCATTGACTCTCTCCAAATAAGAGCACGCTCTCAGGCACTGGGTGTTAAGTCTTCAACACACACATTTTAAGGAGACACATTCCGACCCATAACATGTTTGTTCGTATGAGCTCTCAAATGCAGAGAAGTGGTTTAAAGGAAATGTTGGTTTTCCTTATTTCATATTACAAACATGTTTCTGCATTGCAACTTCTGATCAAAATGAAATAAAGGCATTCTCTCTCTTCTGTCACAATTCCTGTCTCCTTAAAGTCACACACAACAAATCCTGAGCTGTCTGGTATGTCCTTTTAGAGTCCTGGGCCTCATTTCTGAGGGAAGAGTGGACATAGAAGGACAAAGCTTGTCCCTCTCCAGATGTCTGAGTAGATCCATTCTCCATACTTGGTGGGCTTTATTTTGACTCTTTCATTTTGAACATTTTCAGTCTTGCTGGCAGATCATTCAGCACAGTTATGATCTTTGGTTACTAATATGCAAAGTAGCAAAACTTGGGTGGTTGCTATGAGCCATGCCTGTGTGTCATGGTCCTGCTGGTGGACTAGATCCTCATAGACCTGGTAGAGTGTGGTCACCAAGGGCAGAAGGGGAGAAACCTTGGCCATCTGGGACCGCTGCTTTTCCACTGGGACTGAGGGGGCTTCAGGAGAATGGGAGTCAAGAAAGGAATGAAAATTGCTTACTTAGCTCCTTGGTGCTTCTGGGCTCAATATCATGAGTGTCCTCTCTCAAGATCACACACTTGAGGCGATGGAAGACCTTCCCATCTAGCAGGTTTCTCTTCCTAACATAGGCTGAAAGACTCTGGAGCCTCATGGTGACTCTGAAGCTCTGAGATCAACTGCTTCTGTCTCCTAAACACACATAATGGCTATTTCCCCTGATCTCATCACTGTTCACCCATTCTTCACTCAACCAAGGACAAGTTTGGCCCAGAATGGGATGAAGCATGGGAGGAGAGAATATTCTGGACCAAGGTACAAAAGGGCGAAGTGTCAAAAGTATTAGAATGAGAAGGCAGATTCCAAAAATAAAATTGGGTATATCTGGATGGGTTGAGAGGGAGGGAAATAAGAGAATTGTTAGGCCCCTTCAGGAAAGCTGGTCCCTGAAGACGACATTTATGCTGAAAGCATGAAAGGTCTCACATTTGAGAGAGGGGTGGTGGATCCCTCTGAATCTATGGTAGGGAGTAATTGGGGTGGAGATGGGATCAGGGTCAGGTGATGATTAAAGAGATTGCTGCAGTAATACAAATATTGTCCTACTCACTCACGGGTTCCTGAGTCTCCACTCTGGGTCTGTGGTGGGGGAGGGGTCAAGTGAAGTGGAGGAAGTAGCTCCATTCACTGTTTGTAGGGTAGGTCAGCCTTTCCTTAGACAGGCCAGCATGCTTCAGGCTGAGCCCTCTGTGTTTTTCTCATCCTGGCAAAACCACTGGGGGATGAGCTGGCCATTGGCTGTGTTTCCTGCTTTACAAGGAGAGCTTTGTTTGAAGAAGTTTCAGAGTGCAAAAGTCAGGCAGAGTACAATGGACACACAAAATGAAATTGCTCTTTACAAGAAATACAGGAGTAATAAAATGGAAATACACTTGTTTCAACACGGCAAATGTCCTGAGGATTTCTAAAAGCTACTGAGCAGGTTAAGCAGAGGCGGATGGGAAACAGGAAGGCTGTTTAGAGAGGTTGTGGGAAGATGGAGTGTACGGGGAGGTGGGATGGGACCTTTGCTATTGGGAAGTGTGGCTCCCCCTTTACACCAGTTACAAAAACCAGTCCAGCACAGAGCCTGCCCTGGGGCATGAGAGCCACGGTTCTCCTTCCTCTGTGCTGCTGTGCCCCTTTGCCTGGCATTATTTCATAGTCTGAGCCAGCCCTGTGCTCAGCTCGACTGGCAAGTGGCTTTATGGGCACCTTTATGCCCTTCTGGATTAAGGGTCATGGAGAGAAAGCAGAAAGTCTACACACTGTACAGGGACATGGGAGTGTTCCTCTCTGAAATCAAACACTTTTGATAGCTGGTTAAGGCTTCTTTCTGGGACCTGAGTGAGCACTGTCTGCTAGTCTTCATCTGTTAAGAAGCATTCATTAAGTGCCTGCTGTTTTCCTACATTGCTGGAAGGCTCATTTTCCAATCAAGACTCAAGCTAGAAACTGGCAGTTTTCAGGTGTAGAGTGTTTTGTTTGAGTGGAACGGTGCCATTTTTATTTCTTTATTTTATTCTAAATGCCATTTGAAGGAAAAAGCGTTTGCTAGTAAATCACAGCCATCTGACCCTAGGCACTCCTTTGCTGTAGTTTTGTGTGAGAGGATACCCAGGTTCTATGAAGTCGCGTCCCTTCCGTTCAAGGTGTGAGTCAAGGTTCCAGGTAGCCTGAGTCGGCAGCAGGTACCTGAGAGAGCCTCAGGGCGTAGCCCAAAGACTTCGGCAGCATACTTAGTCTTTGAAGTCAGAGCTGATAGAGAGCCATTGGACTTCTGTTTGTGCTGGATGCAGCATTCATTTCAAGAGCTTTGGACTTTGGTCCCCAGACAAGTAGGAGTTTAGAAGTGATAAGTGATGGGAATGACTAAACAGGATGCTTCTGAAATGAATTTGGGTCTATTTCGAGAGGAGGAGGGACGGGGACTAATTGCTCAGCCTGATTCTCATCTGAGCTGACTTCATCCTCTCCCTGATTTATTCTCGGCTTTATCCGATGATGAAAGATGGGAGCTGGCATTTTTGAGCAGCTGGGTCACATACCTCCTGCTCGGGGGTTCTTGTGCCTTCCCATTTATTCAGTCACTCATTAAACATATGTTCATTGAGCACCTGCTATGTGCCAGACACAGTCTCAGATGCCAGAGTATGGCAGTGATTGAAACGAAACAAAACAAACAAAGCAAAACCTTCTTCTCATGTATGTATTGGAAGGGGGAGACAGTGAAAGAAATTCGTAACTGCATGGCGTGTTACTTCTCTCACTGACATAGCAAAACACCCTGCAAAGGCAACTTCATGATGGAAGGGTTTATTTCGTTTAATAGTTTTAAGGAATGTAACTCTTGGTGACAGGGAAGGCATAGCAGCAAGAGGGTGAGGTGTCTAGTCACATTGTGTCAGCACTCAGGAAGCTGAGAGAGAGCACTGGTGCTCAGATCATTTTGTACTTTTTGTTAGCATTGAGGTTGGTCTTCCCACATGGATTAACCCATGCCATAAACCCTTCTCAGAAATGGCTGGAGGTTCATGTCCCGAGTGACTGTAGATTTAGCAGGTTGACAATTGACAGTAGCCCTCACGTAGGTGGAAGCCAGGAGTCAGTGGGGGCTACTGCAGCAGGCCAGCTTGGAGATGAGGATGACCTAGATGTGAGCAGCAGTCTGTAGGGAGGAGAGGCTGAGGCACTGGTGGATGCGGAGACAGAAGGACCATGGGCCTCCTGCTCAGGGAGGTAGGTAGGGGATCCCTTCTGCATCTCTACTCTAAGCACACTCCTGGACTCCACATACAGGACCAACTCTCTTAGGTGTCTGATATCCCGTTGAGTTTTAATTGTTCTTGTCCCGTTTCACAGGATTTGAGGACTCCCCATGGCTGCTGCATGGGTCACACAGCTCATGGAGAGGAGGCGTGGGGCACTTTTGCCCTCACTCAGGTTGAAGCAGGTTGTTTCTAGTCCTGATTAAAAAAAAACATGGATGTGATGCTGGAGCAGATCAAATGCTGCCCATCCTGGCAAGGCTGGGGATAGGATAGGCATGGATCAAAGTCCTGAGGATATCCACCAGCATTTCCAGGTTCTCATGTCCTTGTAACCAAGAATTGAACCAAGGATAGATGGATGATGGTAGAATTAGGGGTTGATTATTAAGGGAGAAAAGCACTTCCAAAAATGAAGTGGACCAGTGATGAAGGAAGGTCAGGAGCTTAATGGTGCTAGACCATGAGAGTCATGCATATGCTATCTTTTGCATTTGGATGCTGTGGGCTTTCCCAAGCATGTTTTACAGCCTAGGTGGGGAGGGGTTTCCAGTTTTCCTGCCAACTGGTTTCTTTCATGTTCAAATATTGATGTATTTCTTCACCCTAGTCTTCTGTCACTGGATGGAGCCTTGATGGGGATCTAGATGCCTCTACTGTGCTATGTCAGGGCTACAGATGGGGTTCCTCTATATTTTCTTCTTCCCCATGTCCCCATGCTATGCCAATCCTCTGTAGCTGGGCTTTTAGTGGGCTTTACTTGGCACTACCTTTTCTTTCTTTCTTTTTGTCTTTTGCTGGTCTTGGAGTCTCACATTTTAACAAAGGTCTGGACTCCATGAAACCAGAAGTAATTCTGGTTGTGAATCAAAAGAACTAAGTCCAAAAGAAATAGAAGTTCCAATTGGACACAGTAGTCTAAATGCATACAGATGACAGAGAGCTTACTGGATTTTCTCACTTGGTACCCAGGGCTAAATCAGAGGATAGACAAGTCCTGTGAGCCAGTGAATCTGCTAATACCTAGGGACAACTCTCATGTTGCTGCCACCGACCCTGTCCTAGGCCTCTCCTCAGTCTCTATATGAGAGATGGGAGGAATGAGAAAGCATGAGCTTAATTCCATCACAGCCCTTGGCTTCTTAGGACAGGACATCAGTCTCGCCTGTTGCTTCCTATCCCCAAGTGAAGAGGCCAAAGACAACAGAGTGCTTCCAACCAATGTAGCAACAGATAGTGTTCCGATTCCCACCATAAATGTCACTGTCCACCAGCTTTCTGTTCAGGTCTCGTGTCTTCAGTGGTGGGAGGGGAAGAAGGGAGATAGGGGTAGGCGGTGGAAACACAGGGCGCCTAGAGAAAAGGCCACAGGTTTGTGTTTCTGTGAGTGTCATGGAAGGTGGGTGGGCTGGACATGTCCAACCTATTAATCACCTGCTCCCTTGGGGTTGCAAACCCTGTCACAAAAGGCTAGAGTGTGTGGTTGTATATAGGCACAAGGGCAGGAGCCTGTCTAACATCTAGGGACACATGCGGGGAGGGCAATGACCCTTCAAAAGTTCCTTGTTGACAGCTGAGGTCAACAGAATAGAATAGCAAAACTTGCATTGCTGTGCCTGGCTCTTTCTATCCTCATAGGAGAACATGCAGATCTTGAAAAGGTAGTAGGACTGAGGGACCAGAGTCCCTAATCCAATTGCCAGAATCCATATCAGCCTTGTTTGGCAGTGGCAGAGGAGAGAAGAGGAAATTTAAATTAAGTTTGAGGTTAAAATTTTAAGCCATATATATGACTTTTAATAACCATAAGTGATCAGAAAGTTATGAAATTTGATGAAGGTGCTGTTAAAGGAAGGGAACAAGAGATGTGTTTGATTAAAGGTGGAGAATTGGGAAGATGCCTGTGTGCATCCAGAATGCTTAGAGAGGCATTTTATAACCCTGTATAGTAACAAAGATAAAGTATCCATCATTCTAATATATCCCAGGCTGACCTCAGTTGCCAGTGAACAGTCTGGGTCCCCTCAGCTGAATGAGCTACCTAAAACCCCTGGAGTGCATCTTGCTAGAATGTATCATCATCACATCATCTGGAACACAGAAACAGGGGGTCAAGACTTGCACATGTGTTCACAGAGTGCTGATTGATTATTACACAAGAAAAGTATATCCCATGAGAAGGAACCAAAGCCAGACTTGCAAAAGCATCTTGAAGTTGAGAAGACTCCAAAGAGGGAATATGCAGCTGTCACCCGACAAGAAGAGCCTTCCCCACCCAGAGGAGTTTCCTGGGGAACCTGTTAGGAATGAATTTTATGGAATATGTACAAAGCGACAGCTAATGGGGGCTGACTGTGTTCTAAGCCTCTGGTAGCAGGGAGTATACCTAAATAGCTGGGCACTGTCTCTGAAAGAGGTCTTAAGGCACAGTTCTTCCTAAGAAAACAATGAATTTTTAGAGATGGAAAACATACTCTGAATCCCTCAATTTCCTCCTTTTTTTGACAGACTAGCTGGATTCTTGGCATGTGGTATGTTCTGGTCACAGTGTGCATATTTTTACATGGAAACGATTATAGTTGCAGATGTAATCTCAGTCACTTTATCCATGAGTGTAGACTTGTAATCATTCCTCTCCATAACTGAAGGATAGTTTGCTGTAAATTGCAAGCACACTGAACAATTCTCACATGCCTATTAGGATTTTGAATTCTCACATGCCACCCTACACCAAGTCTCTCTAACCCATGGACTTTCTTGCTTTGGAGCCATCTTGTGGAAATCCTTCTTGGCTATGGGATTACAAAGCCTGCCTCGGTCCCCACAGTTACCAGCGGTGGCACTTCATAGTGGTCATGACCCATACTAGGTACCATGAGCAGAGACACCACTGAAGATGTAGGAGGGGTATCCTATAGTGACATTTCACGGTCAGAAACACATCATATTGAAGAAAGCAATGCTTAGATCTTTGCAGACAACTTGTTCACTATGAAGTACTTTGAAGGAACCCTTCAGGTTCTGTATCTAAGTAGGTTGGCCTCTATGTCCTCTGCAGGACATTTATCCATTCCTTCCTCCCACCTGTGATCAGTTATAGTTAAACTCTGTTGAACTCATTTTCTCTTTGTCACTGTAGAAGCCAACGTCATCTAGAAAAGAGGGCCCAAGTTTCTCATTCACTTTAAATCATATTTAAGAAGCAATACTTGAGTCTAGATTGGTGGTGGGGCCACATGGAGGAGGGATGTGCTAGTTACTGTTCTATTGTTATGATAAATACCATGGTCAAGGCAACTTATAGAAGGTAGAGTATCTTTCGGCTCATAGTCCCAAAGGGATAAGAGTCCATTATGGCCTGGTGGTGGTGGCACATGCCTTTAATCTCAGCACTCAGGAGTCAGAGGCAGGTATATCTCTGAGTTTGAGACCAGCCTGCTCTACAGAGCGAGGTCTAGGACAGCTGGAGCTAAACAGAGAAACCTTGTCTCATAAAAAGGAGTCTATTATGGTGGTGAGGCATGGCAGCAGGGAGGTATGGTGGCCAGGGAGGTATGGTGGCCACAAAGCAGAGAGAGCACATTGGAAACAGCATGATTTTAACTTTCAAAGCCTGTCCCCAGCCACATACTCTCTTAGCAAGATGACATCTTGGGGTTTTAGTTAAAACAAAGAAGGATGAATAAAAAAGACCCTACCTCAAAAAATTAAATTAATGTCTCTTGTAGGAAAATTGGTGGAATTGGAGATCAAGTTAAGATAAGCAAGCCAAACTCAGAAAGTATCTAATTTTTTTCCTATGTGGGTCTTAGATTTTATATGCACATAAGTCATGAATGTATATACATATGTGAAAGCAGAAAAATTCTTTCTGATAAAAGAGGGTAGAAGGTACAGGAGAGGGGAGATAGCCAAAGTGCATGATATACAGGAATGAAGTTATCTTACAAACCCCACCACTATGCAAAATGAATATAAGATAATAACAAAACCAAACCACAAATCCACACTACCAGAGACAATGAAGATGCGGGTCATCATCAAGTAAAAAGCTCAGAAAGCTTAGAAGGTATCATAAACAAGAAGGAGCATGAATCATATGTATTCTCAGTACCCAGTTCAGACCATCAAATGACCTTATACCATTAATTCAAATAAACCTCAATTGTATGTGAAGCTTGTGCTTTTGATTCTTATTTATCTTAGTAGAAGCATTCCTTATATCCTGACCTTTTCCTGAACTCCATTTCAATGAGACACACATATGTGTGTGTGCATATGTGTGCACTCTCTCTCACACACACAGACACACACATATATGCAGTCACATATGCTGTTAACTGACTTAATCTTTCTAGCATTATTGGATGTTGACTGTATCCAGCTTATACATTTTTCCATAGGAGGTGATGCTCCAATTATGGATAATCTTTATGTAGCATAATCATCACATTATGGATAAGTTTCTAAGGCATAATTCCCAGTTTTGGAATTAGTGGAACAGAGGATGTGTAGACATTACAGAGGAACATAGAAACAGATTGAGTTTCTTTATAAACACTGCCCAAGACCTTGGTGAATTCTCTTGGTACTTTTCCTATCTTGGAGACTTGATTTCATGTAAGATGGTACCAATGGATGTAAAACAACATTATAATTTCTTTTTCTTAAGTATAAATTAACATGATACAAAGAGATCTTGTCTTTTGTGTTTCCTGGAAAGCTTTGGAAGCAGAGTGATATATACTACATGAGATGTGATTACGGTGTTCTAAAGATTGAGAGAACATCGCCGTGGAACTGTGGTATGGTGTGGTTTGGGTTATAACCACCCAAGCCAATCCACAAAGTTCTACACTTGTTACCAACTCAGATATCCATGCCAGGAGGCAGAGGGCATATCACCTCTGACCTCCATGGGACTGGCCTGAGCCCTGGGCAGTGACAGCTTAGAATTAAACACCGGATTGTTACCCGAACCTCCAGATCACACCCCTGCCATTGCTCACACTGCTCCCAGCTCCTGAAACTTTTATCAAAAGGTGTCAGTCTCCTGCAGGTGACCCGTTCACACTGTCTGGGGACAGCTGGGCTTCTCCCTTGAGGCTGCACATCTGATGTTTCTCTTTCCTACTACAGACCACACAATGCCTTGAAAAGAAAGTGTTATGATGAGCCTCATTTCTGGATTCTCAGAAGTTTTAATACAGCGAATAAAGGAGTAGAAGTTTGAATTGCCTCTGGACCAGGGTTTGCTTCAACCTTGTTCTTCGGTGAGCATCTTTAATATAGATCCATACATCACACGCATCGCTCTTACACTGTTTTCGCATAACTGTACTTGACACCTCATTTGACAGTGTCAACATTCACCGTGGTTCTTCAATACATTTGACAGTATCAGCCCTTAAAATGTTTTCACAATACTTGCCCGTAAGCACTCTTGACAAGATCAGCGTCTGAAATGTTCCTTAGAGCCGGGCATTCAGTTTCCAGCACCAGGAGCTCCTTCTTCCCCAACATCCACACACAATACCTGCCTGTTCATTCGCCAGACTTTTCCTTTGGAAAGCGTGGGGAACATCGAGCTTTGTGATGCACTTCTTTTTTTTCTTGGACACTGGGGACAAAGATCATCAAGATTTAACCGTTACTTTCATAAAACTTTTAGCACACCCAAAATCGAATAACCACCAACCAGCATTTACTGAACACTTGCTATGTGTCAGGCAAACAGCCAGGTGTTGCCATAAAGCAACTCACTTAATTCTCCCAACTAACCCTAGACAGGCCAGATTCTGTTTTACAGCCAGTGAGCTTGAGTTGCTGATCGGTTTAGCAGTTCAAACACAGAGGTAGAACTGCACCGGAGCCTGGGCATTGCTCTTAGGGCTTTGGGTCTTTTTCTCTTACTGTGAGCTTTTAGTCACTCTATCATTATGAGAGCATGTGAGTGAAGAAGTGCTCTCCGAGCAAATACAAATCGCCATTTATTTCCTAGGATACTGAAGGAGGGAACCAGGAAAGGGGAATGTTTGATAGGACGTCAAGGGTTCGGTAGGAGTTGGGCCAAGTCTGAGAGCTGGGAAAATGAGTGCTTATACATTTGAGGTAACAGTTAACAGGTAGCATTATCTAGGTCATAGAGACATCTGCGGAGAAAGCAGAGAGCACATGAGAGAGAAGCAAGATCGGGAAGGGTTTTGACCTTGTCAAGGCTCCAGTCCTGCATAATAAACTAATAAGAGATGGGTTTACAGGCACACAACTTTTATTGATATTGGCATGAGCAGGAATTCACAGAAAAGAAATGAAACCCAAAGAAGCTTGAAGACTCTAGGGCTCAAATATTATTTTAACAAAGGAAATAGAATTTGGGTTTTAAAAGGAAGATAAATTGTAGGGAAACTGCCTGGCAAATATGTGGTGGGGAGTGGTGGGGAGGGGTAATTCTGCTTATAAAAATTTATCTTCCCGTTGATTTTCTTCTCCGGGTATGGGTCCCTTGACTCTTCTGGAACAGGATGGGAAAATTGGTGCCCTGTTTACAAGCAGTTGTGGAGAGGCAGAGAGCTCTTTCTGCCCCATGGATTCTCTTTGCCTTCAGGGAATACTCCTTATGCAAGAGTGTCCCATTTGGGGGATGCTGTGCCCTGATTCACTTCAAATACCCTGTTAAAGAATCAAGATTCTATAACACAGCAGTGAGAGATTTTAAGTGTCAAAGGGCATGGTCAGATTGCATTTATGGACATGCATTCTGGGATGATGGAAGTGGGCAGGGCTTCATCCTGTAGTGGGGTGGGGGTGGGGTAGAGGGGGAAGAGGAAAATAGGGAAATGGAGAGAGAGGTCAGGGTTGGGGGTGAGGGGAAAAGGAAAGGGACCTGCAGTTTCAATTTCCTTGCTCCTATGAGGTCTCTGTGGCCATACTGTCTGTGTAAGACTCCTCACTACTGCTTTCCAGACTTAGCCTGGGAGAGGCTCTTGGGCTTCCCAAAGCCTGACTGCAGAAGACTACACATTCAACTTCCCTCACCCTTCGGAGGATCTCGGCAGCTGCACAGCAGAAGCTGCTGCTGTGTAGTTTACCCTTCCTGGTCCTCTGCCGACCCTGTCTTGCTAAGTGCTGCTTCTTGAGCCCTTTGTTGCTGTTTTGCAAGTGTTTAACAGGAGAGAGACAGGGCTCTGGGTGACAAGCAATGACGACTTCAGCTTTTTTGTTTGTGTTGGACCTTGGGCTGTACCCACAGATGCATGAGGGCAAGAGGAAAGTGAAATCTCTTTACTCTTTTCTTGGCATAGATGGGCCCATAAGACCCCTACTCCTTGCTGGGTCCCAAGACAGTCCCAGAAAGCCACACTTCCTGCACCGACCCGACCCCCTGACTCTCTTTCGTCAGCTCCTGGGAGACTGAAAACCCATCCTAGTGCAGCTCACTGGGACCAGTTGTTCTCCTGGAGAGAATTTCTCTCTAGAGCTGGTATTAGAGCTTAATGACGTTCCACCAATAAGGAGAAGGTAATTGATTGCTAAGTGAAAATATAAATTGTAATTGAATCCATCACATTCCAGTTTTTCATTATCCCACGACAAGTCTCTTAGTGCATTGGCAAGGGCCATAGGGATAGAAAAGGGGTTGGGAGAGACAGAGAGGGGTGAGGACATTTGCCTTCTCTTCCCATTTCCAGCGCATGGCAGCAGTAGACTTGCCCTTTCTAGCCATCAGCTGCCACACTATGAATCTTGCACACTTGAGTGTAAACAGGTACCTATGCCATGTGTGAGATGAAACCGTCTAAAACAACAGAAGCGAGGCTCTTGGCAATCTATGGTTGCCACAGGTAGGTTTGGCCTGTGCTTCTGATTGGCGTTTTCAGTTTCCTCTTGGCTGTTGAGCCTTTCATAACTGCATGCGGTTAGAGGCTCTGTGTTGCCATGCTTATTGATTTGATCTCATTTAATATTAAAGAGAAAGTACAGCATGGGCATTAGGAAGTAAGCAAGAGTCAGGCAGTTGGATTTGCTTTGTCATTTTCATTACTAACTGTTGCAGCCTTGGACAAGTTAAGGACCTCTCTGGCCTCTGCTTTATCACAGATGAGGATGATGATACATGATTACTATTCAGAGCTTTGCGAGGCTCACACAGAGATAACTTAGGTAAAGCACGTAGAGAAACACATATGGCAAAATTCAAAAGTAATGAAAAATATATCGTTTCCAGTACCTGGTGTTCAGTGTTAGTATGAGCCTGGAAGCCAGACCTGAGGCCAAACTTCTCATCAAGCAGAAGCTTGATTGGGACAGACAGGGTTCATCCCTAGGTAGCAGGGGGAGATACAGCCAGTGTCTCTGCCACTGGGATTTCTCTGGAGGAGCCACATGGAATGAGGGCACCTCTTATCTGTTTCTCCTTTTTATCATTAACCCTCATTACATAGGGTTTTAGATGTCTTGGATTTCTGGAATATAGCATCTATCTTCTGATGGCTGCTAGAAGATATAGTGACCAGGTCCAGTGGTGTGTCTCCTCATCTCAGTTAAAGCCATTCTTGTAAATTTGTCCCCACTCCTTTCTGTCCCCTCCTTTCTAAAAATCACATATGATTAAACAAATATTTACCTTTAGTCCTTAGATGAAAGAGAAGGAGCTAAGACATTTTCCCAAAAGGATGACATCTCAGAAAGAAACACACACACACACACACACAGAGAGAGAGACACACACACACACACGTGCTCATGCACGCACATATAGAGCAGATACGGAGATACAGAAACACACAAATAAGCCTGTTTTTATCTTTATTTAGTATAGTATCTATCACACCAAGATATCCAATAAACATGCTGAATAATAATATTCTTCCATATTTCCACCCACTCGTAGTATTTTGTTGATATTGGATTAACATAAAATGAAATGCTTACATCTTTAAGGCTTGAGTCAGTGAATGCTGACAGTTTTATACTCTTGCATAACCCCTGTTGCAAACAACATGTAAAAGAGTGCTATCATTTTGGAAGCTTCTATCATACACCCAGTCCAATATTCCTCACCAAAGCACTACCCTCCTGATTTCATCCTTTCAATCATTTTTCATTGATTTTTTATCCATTGTGGTTCATATAAGGAAAATGATACAGTAGCTGTTTCTTTGTTTCTGGACTATTTTATTTATCATGATGCTTTTGAGATTCATCTGTGTTATTGTGAGTATCGGTAGTTTGCCATTTTTCTCATGAATAATATTCCATTATATGAATATATAAGACTGTTCATCCATTCTTCCCTCTGATGGACATTTGGCTAGTTTTCAGTTTTGAGTTATTATGAATACAGCTGCTATGAAAAAGTCTTACATAAATCTTATTGTGCACATATGTCTTCATTTCTTTTGAGTGTATGTTTAGGAATAGAATTGCTGGGTCTTAGGGTGGAGATATTCTTGCTTTTCATAAGAAACTGGCAAACATTTCCTCAAAATGGCAATGCCATACTACAGCCCTCCTGCAATATATGGGTCCAGCTGTTCTGCATGCTCAAAAAAGTTTGTTGGTTTTGCTCCCAGCCTCTTAGTAGATGCAAAATGGCATCTTATTATAAACTTAAAGTAGTTTTAATAGCTAGTGATATGAAGAACAGTTTTGTATGCTAATTGGAAATTTCTATATCTTTCAAAAATCTATCTCACTTTGCTTTTCTATATAAAGATACTAATATAAAGGTAGGGAGAGAAAGGAGAAGGGATATATCTTCATTTTGGAGAAATAGTAGGATAATAGGATAAGCCTCAAAAGGAGGGTAGGGAATGTGGTTTAAAGCTTAAAATATTCTGTGTCAAAGTTGAAGGAGTCTCCACAGCCTCAGAGGTAGGGGGAGGTCACCTTTTCAGTAGGGCTCTCTCCAGTCAAATGTGCTTAAGTCAGAAGGGCAGCCACGTTCATCTCATTCCATATAACCTTCTTCCTTAGGCGGATAAAGAGTGCCAGAGTCTTTTCTGAGAGTTAAATGTCAGCAACTCCAGAACCATTGTGTGCCAGACTCCTCTGTGTCCATTGTCACCTAACACTCCACATGTCCACGGGTGTTACATATAGAGTGTGGACTGTAATAATCACAAATGCAAGAGCCACCCAGTGGCTATAGATCTGTAGACTAAAGTAAGCCAGTTTGACAGTCCCATCACTTGTCACGAGAACGTTCTTTGGCCCCATGTCTTGGTGGAAAGTGCTATTTTGCATGTAGGAAATCCAAACCTCTTAGAAACTGGCACGTCAGATCCTTGATGGGCTCAGCTGGCACAATGGTAGCGGTGCCTTATGCAGATCTGTTCTTAGATCTTGGTGTATGAGCTCGAGAAATAGATCATCATGGTTCCCTGGGCAGTTTTGGAAGACACCCATCAGTGTATCTTCACTGGGATGCTCACAAGTTTAGTCACTTCAGTAAGATCACCTCACAGACCATGCTGATGGAAGAGCCTCTCCAGCTCGGACTCTCTGGTGTACTCTCATAGTCTTGGGAGTCACAAGTAACTGATTTGTTTTGTTGAATACCTGCTTCCATTGCATTGACTTTTATTCTCATCTATCATTTTATTTATTTGACCTACTTTTGACTAATTCACCTTTTTCTTAGCTTATGATAATAGCTTAGATCTTTCATGCCTTGTACTTTTTTGTTATAAGTCACTAACACTATGTGTGTGTGTTCTAAATGTTCTGATACTACTACCACCACTTCATTTGAAATACTTCTTGAAAAAATAATTTCCCCCTTGATTTCTTCTTTGACCACTGTACTGGTTGGTTTTGTCACCTGACATTTACTTAGACTTTAAGTAAATGGAAAGAGAATTATTTAAAAAAAACATCCCTAAGATTGATGTGGAAACAAATCTGTGGGATTATTATCTTGATTAATGATTGATGTTGGAGGGTCTAGCCCATTGTGGGTGGTGTCACCCTGGGCAGGTGGTCCGAGATGGTATAAGGAATCAGAATGAGCATGCCAGGAGAAGCAAGCCAGTAAGCAACCCTTCCTCATGGCTTCTAGTTCAGTTCCTGTCTCCAGGTCCTTTCCTTGTGTTCCTGCTCTGACTTCCCTTCATATTGGCCTGTGACTAGAACATGTAAGATGAAATAAAACATTTTTCTTCCCAAGCTGATATTATTGTTTTTCATAGTCATAGAAACCCTTGCTAAGACAACTACCATGAGTATGAAGTATTTTTCTAAATATTCAAAAATTTTCTTGATAAGTGATTGTTATTAGTATCAAACTCAATGCTAGCTTACCACAGAAGCAACTTTTAATATTACTGATCTCCTTAAATTCAACCTATTTTATTGCCCAGTAGATGATCTTTTGGAATATTTTCTATTTACTTAGAACATGTCATGGTGGTTTGAATAAGAATGTCCTGTATAAGCTCGTATTTTTGAATGAGTGCTCACCACCGAGTGGAACTGTTTGAAAGGTTTAGGAGATGTGACCGTATTGGAGGAAGTGGATCACTGGGAGTGATCTTTAAGATTTTAAAAGACCACACCAGGTCCAGTCTCTTTCTTAGCTGATAGATCTGAATGTAGCTCTCAGCAACTGCTCTACCGCAATGGGTGTGGCCATACACCTTGCCATGATGATCATGGACTAAACCTCTGAAACTATAAGCAACAAAAATCAAAATAATCCTCTTTTCTCAATAGACAATGGAAAAAGCTGCCATGAAGTAGCAATTTTGTCACTTTTATAGGTGACTCTAATGCATTGTGGTCATATCCTCCCCCACACCAACACCCTCCCTTATTCTTCCCGTTGGCCTCCTTCTTCCTCTTTCTTACCTACTCCTCTTCTGACTTTTGTATATTTCTGTGCATGTTCAGGTTTTGTACAGGTTTCTCCAGCTGTGGTGTGTTCATATCTAGAAGGCAGTTTGACTTTAAGTTTATTTATCAAAACATCAATAGTACATTTCTTCCTAGGGCTTGTGGCCTACCCGTCTATAAACTTTGATCAGCTTTATAATCCCAAGCATGTATTTCCTTCCAGTTAATGGTCTTCAGATAATAAGAGAGTTGTTGATCACCCCCTTAATAGTCATGCCTCTATTGCATTGGTCGGCACATCTTGCCTGGCAGGTTGTAGCATGCTGGGCACACAGCTGGGTAAACTATTGACAATTTTTCTCCCCCAGTGTAGCTTCTTCTGGAATTGTGAAAGCTAGACAGCAGGAAGGAAGCTTCCATATCTGTTTCTGCTTGGTTCCTCCATGTCCTATATCCAAAGTTTGTGGAGCCCTCAGCAATAGTGTCTTCGCTAGTTCTGATGGACAACCGAGAGAGAGAGAATTTGTTCTCGTTGTCACTGTGAATTTGTCTATTTAACCTCATTATGCATCCATGTTTCCTGATATTTGAAGCAAATTTTAGGTGCACACACATTTAATATGTCTTTATTTCCTCAGTGAATTGAACTTTTCATAATGGTAAATGTTCTTTGTGTCTCTATTAAACCTTTGTATCTTGAAGCCTACTTTGTTTCTGATTCATTTAGCCACACTATTTTGCTTTGTGCATACTCTTTCTGTGGTACATAGTTTTCCACGTTTTTATTTGAAACCTGTGTGTGTCTTTACATTTAAAATATGTTTATTGTGAGCAAAATGCAGCTCGTTATGCTTTTTATTCATTCTTGTAGACTTGGGATTTTACTATTAATATTTTATTAATATACATACTGGTATGGTTGATTGTAGGACTGGAGAGAGGGCTCAGAGGTTAAGAGCACTGCCTGCTCTTCCAAAGGTCCTGAGTTCAATTCCCTGCTACCAACCACATGGTGGCTCACAACCATCTGCAATGAGATCTGGTGCCCTCTTGAAGAAGAGACCTGGTCAGTTGTCCTCATCAACTTAGAACATGAAACCCAATATGGACAAGCTCAACAGAACCGCCATATATGGGCTGCCCGTGCATGTTCTAAGTCTCTCATCATGTCATTAATTTGTATTTTCCATTATCTTATGTATCTTTTTTCTCTTAAACACTTTTTCTTTGTTTTGTAACTGAAACCTTTTTAGTATTCCATCTTATTTTTTTCTGTTAATTATTTTTACTGCTCCTTGAAGAACAGTTATGCCAGATATGTCACTATTCATCTTTACCTCGTTATCAGTTACTGTCAACTAATTATTAATCTCTGAATGATGCAAGGAACACAAGATTAAATTTCTTTTTCCTTCTTGTTGTTTTTCTTATATGCTTTTACATCTATATAGGTTATAAGCCTTATAGTACCTTTTAAATAGTCTTTGGATGTTAAAACTGTATACACATATGTGTGTATGCATAAATGAATGCATGAAGTGGGAAGAGAGGAGTTGATAAGAAAGAAGAGAAAAAGAAAGATGGGTGTGTGTAAGAGAAAAAAGTTTTTGAAAAATATATTAGAATAATTACACATATGTTTGAGCTTTGTTGGTCCTTCTTATGCTCCTGAAAAGACCCAGGCTTTTATCTGCTATCATTTCCTGCAATTAGAAATAGTCCTTTAAGTATTGTTTTATAGTACAAATGTGTTAACAAAATATTCTCTCTGAATTTTGTCTATCTAAAAAAGTCTGTATTTTGCCCTTACTCTTAAATGAGCTTTTTCTAGATATGGAAATCTAGGTTAACAGCATTCAGTTTTAAAGAAAAAATTAAGATACGCCATTGCCTTGTTTTATGAACTCCATTGTTTCTATGCAAACAGCCAGTGTGACTGTATTGGTGGTGTCTGTGTGCACTGGGTTTGCTAAGTGTAATAAGTGTTGTCTTTGTTTATTTTGGACTGTTGACAATGTTTCCAGGTGTTAGGGTGATGATATTCTGTTTTTCACCATAAACTTGTTTATTAGGCTTTTTAGAACTTCCCATTTTTATCTCTAGTCAGTTTTATAAAATTCTTACCATTATCTTCTCAGATATTCTTTTTGCTTTATTATATTTCTTTTCTTCTTCTGGGATTCTAATTTCATATATGTTGAATCACTCAATATTATTTAACGATCTCGTTCCTCTATTCCCCTCGCCATTCAGCTTTCTCTCTCTACATTTTAGTTTGGATAACTTCTCTTGTCTTATTTTCAGTTCACATTTCTCCCCTTGTAATGAGTCTAATTTTTAACCCCATTGACTGAATCATGCATTTTTGAGATTGTATTAGTTATTTATAACATTTGAAAACATGTTTATCATAGCTTTATATTCTCTGTATAATAGATGCAAGCTCTCTTCTTCTCTAGATCTTATTCCACTGCTTTTTCTTTGACCACAGTCATATCTTGTGTGTATGTGTGTGTGTCCTAATTTTCCACTGTGTGTAAGAGCATATGTGTCAAGGACAAAGGAAATAAATCAATTGTCCCCCAGAATAGGGTAAATGTCTTTCTTCGTCACACTAGAAGTAGGGAAAGAGAAGTTGATCACTATGCAGTTGAGCAGGGCCTGAACTTTGCTGTAACTTCGGATAGAATGAGTTCTTATGTACTGCTAAATGTTTTGAGAGTATGATTGAAGCTTTCCCTGAAGCAATGTTTAGCTCTATGAGGAAATGAAACTTTAGAGACCTCTAAATTTTATGGCTTTCTAAACAAGATAGTCTTTTTTTATAGCCTGCCTGCCAATATTAGGGGCCATTCTGAAGAATTCTCCACCTTTCTAGTATTCCTGGCTCTGCTCTCTTTCCTTTGAGAGGTCTCTTTCCATCATCCAGCTTTGGAGGGGTACAGCATGTGTTGGGAAAACTCTCCGAATATCTGGAATATTTTCCCAGATGTCCTGTCTGCTTTGTTTTAACATTCGGCCAGATGCTTTAGGTACCGGATATAATCTGTGGTGCCCGGTTTCTTCTAGCTCTTTCTTCTTGCCTCTCAACACCTTCACCAGGTCACACCATCTTATACTGAAGGAAATCCCGATATGCCTTATGTTGGGGAACCTTATTTGTCCCATCCCTGACCTTTGCTTCATCACTGCCATTAACTTGATGCAGGTCAAGTAGAAAGCTCTGAGTCATTCACTGAAAGTGATGTCATGGACTTCCCATTTCCCTCATGGCTATGGCGAAGAGATGACCCAGTGGTGTTTCCTTTTGTTCATGTTGTGTTTCTCCTTCTACCGTTTTAATAAGGATGAGGGTGACTGAGTCTGTACCTATAAGAACTTGCTCTTTCTCACATGTAAATCATTTTGGCTTATCAAAACCCTCAGATCTCTAATGGGCCTAAAGTTATAATTTTATAAATTATATTTCTTCTAATATCAAGATGTACTGGCACTCCCTCATGACTAACTCCTGGACAATTATACCTATTTTATTGCTGTGCTTGGCATAAGCCTAAGCCTTCATTGAGGGCAATAGGTAGTTTTGTATTTGAGCAGCAAAAGATTATTTGATTCTAACCAATGGCCCTTTTGCTTTTCTGACATCTAAAAGTCCATGCATACTGATGAAGACATTGGCCCTCCTAAAGTAAAAATTCTGCTTTTCCAGGTCATCGCTTGTAACATTTGGAAAGCAGTATTGGGAGATATGTTCTTTCCAACCAACTTTCTTTGACGGTGTGACATTTAATACAGCAAGTTTTGCTCTTTGGTTTTGAGCAGTGACTTGAACTAGTTCAGAAGAAATACAATGGAGATCAAAGAATTCCCTTGATCCTTTCTGCTAGGGCTACCCCCACTTTCTGGGGGAAAGAACATTGCCTTAATTCAGAAGAGTCTTCTAAGTCATCTTTTATTGTTCCTGTAAGCAGTGATAAGTGGCCTTACAGACTCCCACTATCCATTCACCATTTGCTGTAAGAGCTCGCTTTCCTCTGTCTGTGCCTCTTCTGGAGGCTTCTTCTGCCTTTGTTTGGATGTAAGGCTCCTCTCCTCCTCCTGTTCTTTAACATCCCATGTTGTCTTTTGCTAGGAGAGCTGCAGAACCATCACACAGGGCTGGTTGAGAGACTACTGGGCTCAGAAAATTAGGAGTAAAGAGGAATATATGCACACTGTCAAAAGTCATACTAGCTGCAAAGAGTGCTATAGGCCCTTGAGCTCCATTAGGAAGAAACACTGAAGATAGGCATAGTTGCAATGCTAGAGATAATAAGATGCTTTTCAGAGTGTGGTCATAAGAACTTTAATTAATCAAGTTGAATGTGAGGCCCTTCACACTTTGGGATGTGACCTAAGATGTGCTCAGGAGGAATTGTGTCTGGGCACAGACAGACCGGCCCTTTGCACTTTGATGGGCTATGCAGCAAAGTTACCCTATTTGATTTGTGTTTAGTTTGTGATAAAGCAGAAGAAACTAACTCCAGGGCTCATTCCTAGTAAAAGACAGCAACAGTTTCTTCAGTAAGATGCACAAACAGACCTCTAAAAGCCTAAGTAGTCAGAGCCCCTACACTCCTTCATGAAAGTATGATTGTCCCAGTATAATTGACATAATAATATTGAGACAGTGTTGCTAATAGAACACTAATCTGAATTCTGCATTAATTTTGCCACCAGAAGTGGTAATTGTTGACATTATTACCAGTAATTAGAGATTTTAAATTCCAAGGTTTCTGATTTTTCAAATACATGTTTTATGTATATGAATGTTTTGACTGCATGGATGTACTACATGTATGTCATACCTGAGAAGGCCAGAAGAGACCATTAGATACCCTAGAACTGGAGTTACAGAGAGTTGTGAGTTGCTATGTAGGTGCTAGAACTTGAACCTGGGTCCTCTGGAAGAGCAACCCATGCTCTTAACCACTGAACCATATCTCCAGTCTCCTAATTTTCCTCAGGTTTTAGAAAGTGTTAAGGAAAGCATTACCTATGTTTCTGTTATCATAGAAATATATCATGTGTGTTTTACATACATGTACATGTATACATGTTTGTGTTTGTGCTACCCTGCTTTTTATCAGTATGAGAGATATATGGGGCTGTCACCTTGCACACAGAAAGGTATTCTTTAGCTGACAGTTTGGGCGGGGCTGGTCCAATCTGGTTGGTTCTACTGCTTTGGGATTATGGTGAGGCCAAACATCATGACAGAAACACACGGTGGAGCAAAACCTCTTGCTTCATGTTTGGATGGAAGACAGAAAGAAGATGGGGTTGGGGTTCCACTGTCCCCTTTTTGGTCTGTGTTTCCAGAGACCTAAAACATCTTGGCCCCTTCTCTTACAGGTTTGATAAACTTCCCAACAGCACCATTCTTAGGGAAAAACCTATAAGACATGGGCCTTGGGGGCAACAAAACAGGTCTGAACTCCAGCAGCACTGTAAGTCCATATGGATATATATTTTATGTTAGTCTTTCTCTGCTAATCTTATTAGAGTTGAGACTATGATTTTGATTGCAAGAGCCTTGGAAGTGTGTTAGTGTGCACATGCATAAACAGGTTGAGCTCAGAGCTCAGAATCAGATGTCTTCCTCAATTGTTCCTTACCCCCTCTACATTTATTTTTTGTTTAATTTATTTTTATATGGATGAATGTTTTGCCTGCATGTGTGTCTATGTACTACATGTGTGCAATGTCAGAGAGAGCATCAGGTACCCTGGATCTGGTGTTATAATATAATAGTGGTGGGCCGTAACGTGGGTGGTGGCAATCAAATCCATGTTTTCTGGAAGAGGGGCCAATGCTCTTAACCACTGAACCATCTCTACAGGCCCTCTATCTTATTTTTAATACATCTATCTATCTTTCTGTCTGTCTGTCTGTCT
>LOJH01009244.1:28697-39252 GCA_001685095.1 Ellobius talpinus
TCTATCTATCTATCTATCTATCTATCTATCTATCTATCATCTATTTGTCTATCTGTCGTCTATCTATCTATCTATCTATCTATCTATCATCTATCTATCTTTATGTGTGGGTATATAAGTGGATACGCAAGTGTCATAGAATATGTGTAGAGGTCAGAAGACAACTTCCAGAAGTCAGTTCTCTCCTTCCACGATTTCGGCTAACGCAAAAGTCATATCATGTGATTGGGTGTCAAGTGCGTTTAACTGCTGAGCCATTGGCAATCCTCCCCACCTTAGTTTTTGAAATAGAATCTCTTGCTGAAACTGGGACTTCCAAATGGCTCTACTGACTGGTTAGCAAGCTTCTGGGATCCTCTCTGCTTCTGGGAGCTGAGACTTAGGTGAATGCATCCACACTCTGCTCTTTGTGCTCATTCTAGGGAGGTGAACTCAGGTGCTGATGCTTGTCTGACAAGCTCTCTACTCACTGAGCAGTCTCCCTAGCTGGAGGTCGAGGTCCTTAACAGATAATTTTGCATCCCTAAGTACAAGTACTTAGGATCCAGCATAGCTGAACAAACCTTGAAAATGTCTTTGTAACATTGCAGTTGGGAATGAAATATTTTCCAGACGGGGCACCACATAGTGAAAGACAGGAGTGTTTATCTAATTTCACTGGGGACAAAAGTTCTTGGTTTAAATGGAATCTGCTTGATGATGGTCAAGGTCATGCATTTAACATATATTGGATCAAGTTGGCCTACTGAGGTCCCTGTCTTCACAGTACTTTATTGTTTCAATTACTTGACAACATTAAATAGATAAGTTTTCTGGATCTCCTGACGGCTGGTCCATCAGGCTACACAGAACTCATGTTTGTGCTTAATAGCACATTTAAGTTGCTGCCCTAGGGCCAGGTTCCTGCTTTCCAGTTGGCTGAAGAAGGACCTTTTCTCAGCCCATCTCTCTTTTTTACTAAGATAACTGCCTGACTGTTGAGGGCCTTGGAGACCAAGACATTGGCTAATCTGGCTTTCTAGACTATTCTGAGCAGTCAAGTTCTGCAGTCTCCACCAGCCTGAGGTCAGTCTGCAACTCCACATGGGCCCATGGAGAGTTGAGGACTAGTGCTTGGCTGCCATTCTGGCTTGGATATGTAGGGTACAGCCTAGTATCTTTTGCATCTTGGGCCTATGTCCCCCTTCAAAGAATCGTGTTGGAGAGAAAACAAATGGCAGATGTTAACTAACCACAGCCTCTACTCTTACAGAAATGACTCAAAATTCTGCTTTATGGTTATTGCTAGGACCCATTGACTAGAAGAACTCATGGTCTAAGCATCATCTGTAACCAGAAAAGTTTCTCCTTCACATCTCTGGACCAAGAGAACACTAGCAGCAGGCATGTGAGCATTTGAAATCAATTGTCCACCCTGACGTACTTTTGTGCTCCAGAAAGGTCCTAGCCCATCCGGATCAGAACTGGGTACCACTCATGTCATGTTCTTGCTCTCTTCAATACATACATAGCTGATTTTCCAGAGATTTTTTTATTTCTCAAGGGTGGCAGGAGGTCAGCCTTCTGTGAGAAATTACTCGGAAAGATGAAGTTACGAATCAGAATTTCTCTCAATGTTTATACAACCCTAGTGCATAGCTTTGGAGTCTGGGAGATTACCCTTGGGTTAGAAATGCCTATTCATTTTGTTATGTTGGGAGGTGAATTTTTAAGGCACAGGAGGAAGACAAATAGACAGCACAAAGCTAGAACATGCACAGCATAAAGCTGGGACTCTGATGTCAACCTCCATACTCTATACTGGTCACATCTTGACTGTCTTCTCATTTATCCAGTTGCTGGTTTAGACCATTTCAATGACCAATATGTATAGTGCCTATCTGGGAGGATCCGGGGATGAACACAAGACATTGGCTATGGAGACACCACTTTATGTCAATGAATAATTTGCTGGTTTTCTCAGAAGAAAACCTTTAAGAAGGCTCCATGAAATATCCCCCCTGCCTGCCCCAATATCCTTAGTCAACGATTAAACTCCAAATTTTCCATTTGTGAATTTGTTCAAAGCTCTAATAACATGATACATGACAGTGCTGGCTATGGGGATGCCTTAGTGTGAATCAGACTAGGATGTGCTCCATGTCTGGCTCTTTGGAAAGCAGTGCTGATTAGCAGCATTTGCCCACTTGGGTCCTGGGTTTCGGCAACAGCTGGGTGTGTGTCACCAGCGAGGCTCATCTTTTATGTTGATTTCTATTAGTGAATATATAAATACAGCCCGAGCAATGCACCCTATCCCCCAGCTCTTGAACCATCAATACAGTACAGAATGGTGAATTCTTTGTAGAAGTCACCTTGGTTCAGTCAGGGAAAAAAATTACTGATGTTCTTTGAAAAGGTAGAGAGTTTGAGGTTTTTTTTTTAATGTAGCTGAATAGGATTTTAAGAAAGCAGAATTATAATGTGGAGTGAAAAGAAAAGCAAGAGGTTGGGTCAGAAACTGGGTTATCAGTACAATGCAGAAAGGCAAAATAATGCTAATAGACTGCACATGTGCCCTTCCTGCTAGATTAGAGACCAGGAGGGCGCCTGCTGAATGCGGACCATTGTGTGGCTGCACATAGCAGAGGGTCTGGGCTATTATCCCCTGCTCAGCCCCTAGTGCCACAGATGGTTCCTCTTGCGTCTCTTATCAGGGCCATGCATTCAGTCTCTGCAGCTTGATCTCTTCCTCACTCTTCTACTCATACAAAAAAAATGGATTGATCTGTTGAAAGAGAGGGGCTAGGAGAGGGGCTGTCTCCAAGGAAAAGGGGAGGTTTGGGAAACAAAAAGAACAGGAGGCCAGGTGCAAGGATAGGGTTGGGCAGTGGATCCAGATGCTCTCTGGGGTGATGCGGATAGCCCTGTCAGCAGCATCCTATTCCCTAGGCCTTTAAGCGCAACCATTTGGAAAATGGCCTTGCCTTTTGTACTCTGGAGACTTAAAGATCTCAGGTGTTGAACAAGCGGTGCAGGCTCGCCTTACTTCTGCGCGAGCTCTCCTTACTTCCCTGGGGATGCGTAGCTGCTGGGCCAGTCTTGCTGTCTGTCTTCTCTGCTCCTGTCCCGGGAGACTGCTTCTGAGCTGGCTAAGGGAAGCTGCATAGATGAGCCAGTACTTCTAAGACAAGCTGACCCAGAAGAACAGAGAGTTCATTCTCAGGGTTGAATCCTAAGACCAGGCCAGGCGAGATTTGGTAACTTCCTGGTTTGAATCCACATGACATGGCATGGCTTCGCTTTGTTGTCCACCAATGGTGGAGTCTCCAGAAACCTACCATGATTTTCTCGTGGCTGCTTTTTTTAAACTATCAAATGTTATTTCATTTATTACTGGGAAGGTGGGATGAGTTAATTCACACACACACACACAGATACACACAATCTTAGGAACAATGGGTAGCTTAGAAATGATACCATAAGAAGTTAGCTATTGCCATCATTATTGTGATTATTACAAATTTGTTGTATTATTATTATTGCCCATATTAACTACATGTTATCATCATGGTAACACAACCATCTAGGGGACATGATGATACATTTGAGTTTGAACATCTGATGTCATTCTAACACACCTGCATCACAGACACTGATTTGGGTGCACTACCTACCATTCAAACTTCGGTCCCCCACTTGTGAAGTTACTGTTGTGGGTGGAGGGATGAGATGATGACTGTGCCTTATCAGACACAGAGTGTGGTCACTGATGAAACTCTACAAACGGAAGTGTTACTAGTTCTCCGAGCCTGTGCAGCCAAATATTCTGCATGCCTGTGTGTTATTTGGGTCTGGCGGATCAGCTTCTGCTTGCCTGTGTTTTGTGTATATGTATAAACTGTGTGTGTGTGTGTGTGTGTGTGTGTGTGTGCAAATTGGAAGGGCACATTTTGGAACCATGAGTCTTCTTTGTGAGTCTTTTCTGTGTCACCCTGGCTGTCCTGGATCTCACTCTGTAGTCCAGGCTGGCCTTGAACTCACAAAGATCCTTTGTGGATCTGCCTCCCGAGTGCTAGGATTAAAGGCATGTGCCACCACCGCCACTGGACTGGAAGCATGAGTCTTGATTAGCCAGGGCCTTTCTGTTCATAGCTCCTGTGTGCTTTTGATAAAGCTTGCAACTCTTTCAGAACAAGCTGCCTGGTAGATTTTAAAATTCCATTTTCTATTTCTCAAGGATGAGCCTTGATCAGGAATACGAGACCTGAGTTAATTCTGGTTTTTCATCAGTGGGAAGTAAGGAATAGGATACTGCCTTTTCCTCAAAATGTCTTATTTTTGCCCCCTGTAAATGAGAAGACTAGACCAGATGAGCCCCAGCCCTTCCTTCCTGTTTTCTATCAAGATCTAGGATGTTCTGTTGCCGTTGTTGTCTTCATCACTGTCTTTGTGGCTTTGCTGTATTATCCATCATTTTATTGTGGTACCCCGCCCTCCTTTCCTCCTCTCCTTCGTTCTTTCCCCTCGTCTCCAGGTTTCTGAGGCAGACTTCTTCTGTAGCCCAGGCTGGTCTCAAACTTACAGTGAAACCTTCTGCCTCCAGCTCCTGAGTGCAGAAATTGTAACTACAAGCCACCAGGCTCGTTTATCCAGTTTTCCAAGCACCTCTTTTGCTATGTTTCATCAAGGGAAATTGTGGATATCGGATGCAGGGAAGGGCCAACAATCTCTAATAGCAGTTCCGGCTGGGAGGAGAGTCTGGTGAGAATCATTGCACTCAGAGACAAAGAAATCCACGCCCCTGCCCATTGTACAGTTACTCCCCCCACCCAGCCTTTGTGGGTTAAAGTGCTCTTATATGCAAAGATTCCTCTCCTAGTGGGAAAGCCTGAATTTCCCCAGATGCTGTCCTGTTAGTCAACTATGGAGTTGTGCCTTGGACTGATGGACTTGCAGAGGACAGGCTCCATCCCTGGTCATGGAACGTGTCTGTGCAACCCCAGGATGTGAGCAATACTCACACCCACGTTTACCCTAAATTTATCATTATTTATAAGAATTTCCAGCAGATGGCCATAAAGCATCTTGAAAAAGAAAGGCCTGACTTTTTCTTCTTCTCTGATTTATAGGAGGTCACCATGTTGGCCGGAAAATGCCCCATGAGACCACATTGCCCTCTGTGGTACCCTCGAACTAAGCCTCCTGCCTCCGTGCTTTCTAGCTCTTCTTCCCTACCCTATTCTTACATGGCCCTGTTCACAACACCCTTTTTGTCCTTTTTGCCCTTTTGCCTTTTGGTCTATCTCAGAGATTTCTGTTTAGAAACTGCAGGGATTTGTTAGGGAAATTTAATCATCACTGGGTGATGGACACAGAGAGGTTCCAGTATACCTTCAGGCTCACTGTCCCTGTGGTTGGCAGGAGGAAATGGGACCGAATCACTTTCTTGAGGGTCTCAAGCCTGATATCCCCCCTTATAGCTCTAAAACTAATAACCCTTCTTGCTATTATCCTCTTGCATCAAATATTCCAAGCTGGAGGGAACTTGATCCCACCCCCCCTTCCAGGATGTACTGCTACACAGCTTGCCCTTGACTCTTGGACATAGAGATAGAGATAGATAGATAGGTAGATAGATAGATATATGATAGATGATAGATAGGTAGATGGATAGATAGATAACAGATAGATAGATGATAGATGATAGATAGGTAGATGGATAGATGGATAGATAGATAGATAGATAGACAGACAGACAGACAGACAGACTATTGTGAGTGCAAATCTTGATGCAAGGCCTATGGATCTAGAAGTCTTGGGTGAGAGTTGCTGATGGCAAGATGAGGGCCTAGGCATCTCCATAGGACTCAGCTTATTCACTTAGAGTGACCCAGGAGGTTCTCAGAAATGAAGTTATGACACCCAGAGGCCAGGAACTGCTCTGAAAATCAGTACCCTGAGTGAGTATAGATGTAACTCTTGGTCTTGTTGTGTCCTGGTTCATAGTTCTTTTAATATTTCCTTTTGGAAAAAACTCTTCAATTAGGAGTTGTTGAGTTGGAATCTGAGTATTGACTTAGCTATTTCCTCCCTCAGCTACTTTTGGCATCATAACTTTATGTTTTAAATCTTTCGGCTTTATTATCTGCAAACTAGGAATATAGTATTTATCTTGCATAAAGAACTGAAGGGTTTTTTTTGAACAAGTAGACAGAAATTACAAGGGAATTTTGGGGATTATATTAGGTGAAAATGTCATAATTGAGTCAGGAACTCCTAACCCATCATCCCCTTCCTTATTTTACTTATGGATCAACATAACTTTGAGGCCCAACAGTCTTAGACTGGCCGTCTTCAGCAAGAATAAACAATCATATTTATACTTGGTGGTCATTTACACCTTTATTTCTCCAACATTTGGGAGTAATCTTCACTGAAGCACAGTTTGTCATGATGAAATGTGGCACACACACACATACACACACACAGGGACTGCCTATCGTAGACATTGACCTCTCCACTTCCTGACCAATATAAAGGAAAACCCAAAATAATTGTAAAGATAATCTCCAAATTAGCCAGGTGGTGGCACACACCCTTAATTCCAGCACTCAGAAGGCAGAGGCAGGCAGATCTCTGTGAGTTCGAGGCCAGCCTGGTCTATAAGAGCTAGTTCCAGCATAGGCTCTAAGGCTACAGAGAAACCCTGTCTCAAAAAAAAAACCCAAATAAACAACAAAAACAGAACAACACCAAAAACAAAACGATAAACCCCAAATTAGGTGCAAATCTCTATTTTTCACATGGTGCTATTGATCTCAGCTTCTACCTCAGGTAATAAATGTTCCTGTCTCTGTACTGTGTATTCCATGTTCATTTTCACAGGCCAAGATTCTGATTGAGAGATAAAACTCAAACATGGCAGCCTGTGGCTTGCTTTCCAAGCTTTCCTCTTCAATTAATTTGCCAAGCCATGAACTTGGAGATGATCCCTTTCCCATATCCCGAGCCCAACCCTAATGAAGCCGGACATCTCATTCATGGCTCTTGGCTCTGCTGGAGGATTCCTTTGAAGGACAGAGATCTTTGCCTAGAAGAACCAGGAGGCTGTACCCCTCAAATGATGGCCTCACTGTGGGTCAAACCATGAATCTGCCTGAATTACTTTTATCTTTGATTTTTCCATAGGATCACCTGCCAAAGCAAAACATACTCTGAGATGAAAACAAATTCCCCAGCATTTTGAACACATTGATATATAGGTAAACCAAATCAGTCTCAATATTCTCCATACCTTTAGCACTTTATTTCTGAATGATAATAAAAAAGTCCCTGAAGCAAATACTATTTTGAGACTAATTTCTGGAGATTCCTAGCAAATAACTCACTTTTTTTTCACCTGGATGTTCTTTTTAGTCTGAAAAAGAAATAAGTGACTTAGGGCAGGATGAGGGCTTTTATTCTTCAAACATTGAGAAAATCCTGTCAGGAGGAATTCCTGGATCCTTTGGTAGCTATGGGAGTGGGGTGGTGGTGGAGCAGGGAGCAACAGGTAAGAAGGCTGACAGAGATGTGGGTTGGGAAACAGAACACTCCAGTTCAGCAGTTCCCAGCCAGGATGTATACTAGAAGCCCTTGGGAACACTTTACACATTTCAATTCCCACACCTCTTTGGTTTAGCTTGTTTGGTATGAGGCCTGGGATTCTTTGGTTATGTAGAAACCATTTCTATACCTTGGGAATTAGAATGGCCACAGAAGAAATATGAGAAACCATCTGAACACTGGCCCCAGTGATTCTGCGGCAACCTGATATCTGCACACATAGGCATTTTCCAAATCTCTATATGTCCAGATACTCTGTACAGGCTTTTCTGGAGTGGTGTTTTCTGTCATATACTAGAGGACTCTAGTGGGTTCTCACGTGTAAAGCTGGAGGATGGAGCCCCACCTCACTCAAGGGTGGAGCTGTACGTGGGATTTCAGAGACCTTATCTGACTTTGCATTGACACACACAAGCATTCTTCTTGTTTCCAGAACTCTGACATAAATCCATATTCAAGTTCATGGACAAAGTTAATGGAACACACACACATTTTTGGAAAGGAAAAAAAAACATAGTAGAGAAAGTGGTGGTGGTCTTTAGCCCACAGCAACTCTCACGTATTTTGATCTGTCAATCCTGGAAGTTTACTCTGGCTTTAATACACTAGCAATTTTGTTTTAGACCAGGTCCTAGCAGAGGACTTGGGATTTAGGTTAGAGTTGGAAATCCCTGGACATCTGGAGGTCATCACACCTAGCATACTCAGTCCTGTTGACTGTTTATGGTTGGTAATAAGCACCCACATCATTACCCTTCACAGACAAGCAATGAAGCCTCACGAATACCAGGCAGCAGGCAGCTTAATGCATTAAACTTCAGGAGTGTGAAATGTTTTCATAACAATAGCATGTCTGAGGAAAGATCACAAGTTCAAGTTCATCCTGGGCCATAGTAGTCAGTCTGAGGCTGCGGTGAGACCTTGTTGCAAAATTATATATATATATATATATCAGTCTTTCTTTATTTGGGCCAAAGTTACATTTCTTTTTAACCACAGACCAGCAAAAGTATCAATTATCAAATTTCCATCTTTATTTAATATTGGGATAACAGTATGTAATCAGGATGTTGAAAGGGGTGACATTATACTCATTGTTCCATAAGTGATAAAAGTCACAGGACTGTAAGAAGTCGTTGTTACCTATATCTCCAGTCCCGGAAGAATCCTAGCAGCCTGGCATCTGTATCAAAGGGATTAATAGCATGTTTTAGATTTTTAATTTCAGATACAAATTATTCTAAATTCTTATTTGTGCCCTGGCAAAGGGATGCCTTGTGTTCAAGGAATGGGCAAAGGATAGCGTGGCTGAGGGTAGAAACAGGAGGATGATTTGAAGAAATTCTCTGGGAAGACAGGGAGGAATGGAGAGCGCCTCTTGTAGGAGAGACAGCAGATATTTGGTTCCCATTGAAGAAATAACCTAAGCATGGATGAGGTTTATATCACGAGAAGATGGGCCTAGGTTAGCAATTTGGGGGACTCTGGGCTGGGAATGGTGGTTGTGTTCTTGGGTTCTTCACATCAAACAAGATGAAAGGACTAAAATGGAGGGGTCCTAGGGGTTTGTCAGTGGGAGGCGTTGACTGTGGCAACATGGGATTTGAGACACACACATACAAGACTGTTTTGGTATCCCAAACCTCAGCTGCCTATGAATAGGGCCGAGGAGACAGTGCCAAGCTGAGGTACATACTGAAAAATCTAGTACTAGCCCCAAAATGATGATGTCACCTAAAAATATGATTTACCCTCAGAAGTCATCATCCCTATGGTTCTTGTTGAAAAAAAAAGCTTGCTCCAGGATTTTAAGATGCAGTTATGGTGAGAGACCATTGTTATATAATTCAAGTGATCAACCCAACAGTGCTTGCTTACAAATGATTAAAACTGCCAGTTCTCTAGTCACTAATGTATCACAGACGAAAGGAAGACTGCCCGTCTGAGTCTCTACTAGATAGTTCTGCAGGCTGCTTCCTGATGGGAACCAGCTTATCAGAGAGTGCAATGGACCACCTATCATCTGCTGAGACTGTGTGCTGAAAGCCCCATGTGTAATTGCGGATTTCTCCATTTTTCCCTGTAATTATGACAAGGCTTTTTGTCTTGTGTATTTGAGACAGTTATCAGATGGATAGGCATTCGTCAGTGTTACATCCTCCTGAGGGGAAAAAAACCTGATTCTTTAACAAAACCAATTCTCTTTATGAATTTAAAAATCTATGTTCTAAAATCAACACCTGCTCTTAATCTATACACTCCAGTCTTCGTATGCTCAGTGAGAAATACTTTGTCAACCATTTATTTTCAATCCGTCTGTGCCATTACCTTTAAAACTGATTTCTTACATGTAGTAAGAAGTTCTACTTTTTCTAAATGGTTGAGTTCTAACATTTTTAGCCATCCTGATCAGTTCGCTATTCAGTTGAGTGTGATATAATTATCGACATGGCTGTATCTACATGGAACATTTTATTATTTTCTATATTTGTCTATCTGATTAGTTCCCGGAGTTCTTGGCGTATCTGTTTTTTATTTCTTTCCTGAATTATTTTGAGCTACTATCTTACAGAAGTCATTTTAATTTGATTTCGTTGGGTCTTTAGTTCCCCTCTTTATATGACTTTTTTTGGTGGTGGTGGTTCTTCAATAGAGATAATTTTGTCTTTTAGAGGAATTTGGAAATGTTTTGGTTGTCACAGTGGCCAATGCTACTGCCATTTAGTGGGAAGAGGACGGAGATACTATACAATACCCAATACCCTCCTACTATCCACAGATCAGTAGGAGTGATGTTGAGAAATATCGTTCAACAAATTACAACACACATCTTTAATTTTCATAAATTGCTTAAAGTTACTTTTTATTTCGTGAAAATAATCTTGAAATTGCGTAGTGATAGGGGAGAGCAGGCCTGCTTTTAGTCCGGCCCAGCTCCCGCACGGCTAGCTTATACCCTGAAATAACA
>LOJH01009245.1:0-28660 GCA_001685095.1 Ellobius talpinus
CCCATCCACCTACCACCCAGCCAGCACTCACCTGTCCATTCGCCCATTTAATCCATCCACTCACCTACCCCGCCATTCATCCGCCTACCCTTCTACCCACCCACACACTCGTCAGCCCATCCACTGACCCACCCATCCATCTCTCCACACTACACCCCTCGTCCTACACATCGTCTGTGCATCTACCCATCTGCCCATCCTACTCTCCCACTCACTGCTCCACATGTTCACAACCCACCCCTCCACCTTTCCATCTCTTTACCATCTGCTCATCCATGTATGCAGTACATAGTAGAGTGACATTTCAGGCAACAGCAGGTCACATGCACAAGGCTTCCTCACCTGCTAGTGTCATCGCTGATTTGTACATAAACTCGGTGATGTCAGCAGATGATGAGGCCATCTGGAGTTTCTCAGATACCCCTCATTAAGTGACGCATGGCTATGTCAATCCGTTCTCCACTCTGTTCACGACATCCAGACAGCATCAGCTCCCCACCCACCTGTTGGCACAATCATCTGTCCTTCTGACTGCCCTCCACTGTGGCACTCCATCCTTACCAACCCGAGCACCGATTCGATTCTCTAAACTTTCTCTCAAGTCATCTTCCTGTAGCACTCACCAGCCTGACCTCCCATCTGCACATGCTTTGCACATCCTCCTGCCTATCCATCCCTCCACTCCAAGTATCCATGCATGCATGTTTCTCATTCACCCTCCTCATTTGCATTCTTCCCGCTCAGTTTATACATCCTTCTATCCCTTTTCTTCTACTTTCTACCCACGCATCCATTTATCCATTCATTTTCTCTTCTTTTGTAGTTCCCCTTCAACTTCACAGGCTGAACTCATCCACCCACCCACCCATCCATCCACCCATCCTTTCCCTTCTCATTCCAACCTTCATAATAACCTCCGTCCCTCCCCCTGTGTAGAATTTTACTCTGGCACCCATCTATCAACATCCAAATCTATCAGCTTCAAGCATCTGTCCTGTCTCCAGCTTTACGTCCTCCCACATATTTACTCTCCTATTTCTTCTTCACTCTCTCCTAGCCCCAATCTCTTCCCTGTCTGTCTGTCCCATCCCATCATATCCATATGTGACTGTGGACACACGTGTGCACTGATCTATATGTGACTGTGGACACACGTGTGCACTGATCCCTATGTGACTGTGGACACACGTGTGCACTGATCCATATGTGACTGTGGACACACGTGTGCACTGATCCCTATGTGACTGTGGACACACGTGTGCACTGATCCCTATGTTACTGTGGACACACGTGTGCACTGATCCCTATGTGACTATGGACACACGTGTGCACTGATCCATATGTGACTGTGGACACACGTGTGCACTGATCCCTATGTGACTGTGGATACATGTGTGCACTGATCCCTATGTGACTGTGGACACACGTGTGCATTGATCCCTATGTGGCTGTGGACATACTTGCACATTGATCCATATGTGGGTGTAGACACACTTGTGCACTGATCCATATGTGACTGTGAACACGTGTGCACTGATCCCTATTTGGCTGTGGACACATTTGTGCACAGATCCATATGTGGGTGTAGACACACATGCACACTGATCCATATGTGGCTGTAGACACACTTGTGCACTGATCCATATGTGACTGTGAACACACATGCGCACTGATCCCTATGTGGCTGTGGACACACTTGTGCACTGATCCATATGTGGGTGTGGACACACTTGTGCACTGATCCCTATGTGACTGTGGACACACGTGTGCACTAATCCATACGTGGCTATGGACACACATGCACACTCTCACTTGCCTAACTGCACACTCATATTTCAGCCATGTGCACACTTGTCCCGCCCCCCATACCCCTTCATTGTTCTGACCTCTCAGGTTTAGACACTGACACACCCTAGGTGTGTCAGATATGATGATGCATAGCTGAAATCCTAACGTTTGGGATTCAGAGGCAGGAGGATTTAGAGCTCAGGGCCAGCATCAGTTACATAGTAAGACCCTCTCTTTAAAAAGGGAGAAAAAAGAAAGAAAAGAAAGGAAGGCCGAAAAGGGGAAAGAAGAAAGAAAAACCCCACAAGCATCAACACAAACCCTACTAATGGTTCACCCAACAATCTCCTGACTCATCTTCCTGCTTTCCTATGTTTTCTCTTTCATACATGTCCTGCCCCATGTGTTCTTCCACCTTTCTCCTCCCACTGTCACTCTGCTTCTTCTACTCTCTGGTCACCCACACACCTACCATGACTTCCCTCTTCCTCTTGTCTCTTCCTCACCCTCTTCTGTCCATGAACTTGTCCTGTGTCCCATGTTTATCCATTCTTTTCAATCCTGTGTCTGTGTCAAGTATGGGCATACTCATGTTCATGTATGGGGTGTGTGCATATTTGTCTGTGTGCCAGTGCACATGTGTGTAAGCAAGCATGCATGTGGAGGTCAGAAGTCAGCCTCAAGTGTCATTCCTCAGGATCCATTCACTTTTTATTAAAAATGACTCACTTTTGTGCATGAATACACACTCGTGTGTGTATTGTCTGGAGGTCAGAGGACAACCTGTGGGAGTTTACTCTCTCCTTCTACCATGTGGATCCCAGGGATCAAACTCACATTGTTCAGTTTGATAGCAGGTATCTTGATCCACTGAGCCATCTTCTCAGACCCCCACTTTGTCTCCTGGGACAAGGTCTCTCTCTCGGACTAGGGGTTCACCACTTAAATGAATAGCCATCAAACTGCCTGTCTTTGCTTCCCCAGTGCTGAGTTATAGGAACGTGCTGCTATGTCTGAAGTTTGAAAAATGTATTTTTAGATGTATTGATTTTGTTTTATGTGCATGTATTTTTGCCTGCATGTATGTATGTGTGCCACGTGCATGCCTGGTGCCCAAGGAGGTCACAAGAGGCTGCCAGATGCTCTGGAACTAGAGTTACAGATGGTTGTGAACCACCCTTTAGGTTCTGGGAGCTGAGCCTGGGTCCTCTCTGTAAGAGCAAGCGCTCTGAGTCATTTCTCCAGCTACCTGGCCTTTTGTTTTGGATGTTAAACACAGATTCCTTGGATCGAATGCAGGTCTTCTTGCTTGCTTGACAAACAGTTTACATGAATTCAGCCATCTCCCCAGCCCCCCATCTTTCTTCACCTTGAAGCTTATGTCTACCTTCCTCTTTCTCTTCTACTCTTTTGCCCTCTCCTATGATGTCACCATCATGGTTACTCATTAAATTACCTAGTCCACCATGTAGCCACGGGTTCATTGGAATGCGTTCTCGCACTACCCTGCTCACTTCTCATGCAGTGAATAACTGCCTGGTGTATGAGGAGTGACCACCCACACACCCCTGACCATAGGAGACTTCCCTCTGACAGGGAACTCAGACGATCATAAAATGCACGAGTCGCTGAGATTGGCCTTTTATAAAGGTGGACTCTGACAGAAGTCCATGTTGGTGTATTGAGTGTAGCCCAAGATGGTCCAGAGGAAGTGTATCCCAGGATGGGGAGCAGGCCTTGCAGAAGGTCAGGGACAAAGTTCCATAGACTGTATGGTTGAAACAGGAGAGGGGACCAGACATGCCCGAGCCACAGCCTTGTTTTCCATGGTGAGGGTTTTGTCATCTACTGTGAGTGGGTCCGTGTAATGAAGCTTCCATATGATGACAAACTGAGGATGCAGAGAGACAGGTCTGGGAGCCCAGATGGGAGGAGCTTTCTAGTGATACGGAGCTGCCCAAGGAGGTGGGTGTGGAAGGCAGTTGCCTGGCCATTCCTTTAGTAGTTGGTATTTATTTATTTAGTATTTAGTATTCACACATGGGATTGGATCCACAGACACCCAAGTTCGTGGATGCCCAAGTCCTTATTTAAAACATTCCAGCATTTGTTTGGATCCCACACACACTCAGATGATCTCAACCCAGGGCTATATGCACGCTAAAGCTCTCTCCCAGCTGAGTTACATTCCCGGCCCCTCTCTGTCTACTTTCCGGTACTTCCTTCCCATCTCAACTGGTCCATTCTTCTAGTTAAGTGAAGCCTACTCCTTTCTTCCCTGTCTATTCTAAATACTCACCCCCACTCTACCCAAATGTTTCATCAAACACTCTAAAATCCCTGTCCATGCGCCCTCCAGCCTCTCTCCTTTCTCCTCTCATTCACGTATCCACTGACTACCCACCATGTCACCTCCCTTGCTCATCCTTCCTGTCACACACCCCCAATCTAAGTCACCTGCTTTGGTCTGCATGCGTGAAGTGACTTCCCCACAGTTCTGCTGAACCTTCCAGAACTTCACAAGGCCTCAGCATAGTCAGGTTCCAGTGAGGTCTGCACTCTTCCGGGTTGTAGGCTCTTCACATCTCTCACACATGGAAGGGTAAAGGTCATGTGGGGCCTTTGCTATGTGAGGGCTGCCCCACCCTCAAAAGGCCCTACCCCCTGCCATCGCTGGGGGCCAGGACCTGCACTGTATAAGCTGGTGGAGTGCATACCCAGAACTCAGCACTTCCTGACCTCCTCAGGGGGCTCTGCTCCCCTGACCTGATGTGCTTCCCCCTATGAGACCAAACCCATCATTGACTTGGTGACAAACATCCACTCAATGAAGTCTCTCTGGGCTATTTGCTGAGGCTGGATTTCCCAGGACACCTTTGACCTCTAGCATCTTCAGATCTCTCTCTAGCCCCCGTATCCCACAGATACCTGCCCTGCTTGCCCCGTGCCTTGTGACTCTTCACTGGTCTGTGAACCACGAGGACAGAGGCTTTTCTTTGTTCCATGCTGCATACCAGGACACAGCTGGGCTATGCACGGCTGCTGTTACACACCCAGGATGCCAGAGCAAGCGCGAAGTAAAGACTGGCTGTTTGGTTGATGAATTTGAGAGTCTGTACCTGTCTTCCATTCATTAGTCAATGGTATATTCTTTTAACCTCCTCCCTCTTTCTCCTCACCCATCCCACATGTAATCCTAAATCTGTTTGTCTACCCATCCCACACATCCAGCAGACATATCAGGAATTCATCCCAAAGATACAAAATGCACCACTATACCCCATCTGACACACCTTCAAAAACCTATCTGCCCACCTGCCCCACCCATCCAGCACACTTCTATCTAGGCGTCCATCCTAACTATATAAATGTGTTACTATTTCCCATGTACCTCTCCGATCACTCGATTCACCTACCCTACACAAGCAACATACTTCCTGTCTCCTCACACCACCTGCTCTGCTCATCCGGGACACGTGTATTCATACGCTCGTCTGTCTACCCACCCCCACAACAAACATCCACTCATATCTCTCTGTCCTGCTATTTCCATCTGACCTAGGTCCCTCTGTGTACCTCCCTCCCTCACCCAGCATATGGCCAAATTCACCTACTGTCTCTCCTGTCCATCGAACGCACATCAAAACACCAGTGGCCCCACTTGCCTAAGCTACTTAGAGTGTGTGTGTGTGCGTGCGTGTGCATGTGTGTGTGAGAGAGAGAGTTTATTTACCTGCCCCCACACACTGTTCACTTGATATTTACCTCTTCTAGCCTCCAGAACTGTCAAAGAATAAATATCTATTTTCTTAAAAAAATAAAATGCAAAAGAACAAGGGTGAGCCGAGGCTGTCCTGCATACTCTCTGCTACTCAGCATTGTTTAGAATCCTCTTTGTCTTCCTCATAGGAGCCTATGGGCAAGATGCTGAGCCAGGAGCATGAGACTAATCACGGCCTTTCCCAACAGTGTGCGGTGGACACTGCACAGTCTTCACCCCACAGGCAAGCAATAGGAGAAGACACAGGGCCCATTAACTCTGTGCGGTGACCAGTGGACACCTGCAGAGGCAAAACTCTGGCCCAGAGTTTCTCTACCACATCTGCAGCCCGGAGGAGGGTCTGACAAGAGGAAATAGAACAGCTGGTTTGTTAAAGAGAACACCTGGCTAATGATAGCAGCAGGGTAGTTGAACTAGATATAGAATTTACTTGCTAGAGATTCAGTGTCTACAGCAAAGCATCCATGGGGGGAATGGGTTTGACATTACAGCTGAAAACCAAGTAGGCTAATACTAAATCCAAGGGAAGATAGAATTTAATTTTCTGGAGAAAATGATAAAACGTTATCAAAAACTTCACTCAAATTGTAAGTAATGGGGGACACACCTCATTCTCAGTGACAGAGATGCTGGTTCCCCCTCAAATCACCAGAGGGCAGAATCTCACTCCCATCCTTGCTCTCCTGACTCCTCAGCCCTCTTCCCAGGGCCTCTCCATCCAGTTCACATAGAGCACAACCCACTTTCTAAGCCACCCCTGCCCTTTGCTGGATCCCATCCCCTCCTTTCTCTACCCCAACCCAGGCCTTCCTCCTCTCCGCTCCCTCTGCCCGCTGTTGGGTACCCATTGCACACCTCCTCCTCTTCCTTGCTCCACCTTACCAACTCCTTCCTCCCTAGGACAGTCCCTCCTCCTAGCAGGCCTCAGTTGTCCTGTGCCTGTCCATATCCCAACCCCATTCACACCCACTCACCCTCCCTCCCGCCACGCTTCCTCCTCGACTCTGGCATCAGCCAGTCCAAGTGTTTTTCTGTCCACCTTCCTTCTTCCAACCAAACCAAGTTTGGTTGAACCAAACTCATCTCCTGCCTTCATCTCCACCTCCATCTTCTTCTAGGCTCTGCTTTCAGCTTGCATCATGTTCAGCTGGCGCTCACTGGATTATGTCGTACACAGGGACTGTCCTAAGATATGTCTGCCCTGACCAAGCAGCCTCTTAGGTATGGCCAGCTCTGTCCTCATTTCCCCAGGATGTCTCATCTACTCAGCATCCTAGCTAATGTTCAGCTAGGCAGAACTGATCACGACATCCTGGACATACACGTCACCACATCTCAGGCCCACTGTTGCTGACATCACAGCCCCATTCACTGTGCATCCACTGTCTCCAGGGTCACCTTCCTCTTTCGTGTTAGATCACTTCAGATTCATTGAGCATTTGCACAAACTAAAACAGAAATTCCTGGGCATCCTCACAGGGTACCTGTGTTCTTTGTTCCCCATTTCCTTCTCTGACTAGACACTATTTACTTTACAAACTGTGAAAGATGAGTTTCTCATTGACTATGTTCCCCAAACTGAGGCGGGGGTGCTTGTAGGACAGAGGTCCTGAGACGACTCGACACTCACACCCCTGCTCCCCACCACTCCATCCTCCCTCCTCTACTGTCGACCTCCCCTGATGACCCTTGTATCCTTCTGCTGCTAGTCTCCATGTCCCTCCTCCCATCTCCATTCCCTTCCCTTATTGGCTCCAGTTCCCCTTCCTCTGTTGTCCTCCCTCATCATCCCTCTGCTGGCCTCTGTCCTGCCTCCTCTCCTGACTTCTGCCCATCTTCCTTTCCTCTGATGGCCACTGTCCTCTCTCCTCTCCTGGTCTCCTCCTCCCTCCTCTGCGGGCCTCTGTCCTGCCTCCTCTCCTGACTTCTGCCCATCTTCCTCTCCTCTGCTGGCCTCTGTCCTGCCTCCTCTCCTGACTTCTGCTTCTCTTCCTCCCCCTCTGATGACCACGGTCCCCTCTCCTCTATTGGCTTCCTCCTCCTGCTTCCTCCGACAGCTCCTTCTTTCCTTCCTCCTCCTGCACTGACCCCTGTCTTTCTTTCTCTACTGACCTCCACCCATTGCTTCCTCTGACCTCTGCCTGTCTTCCTCCTCCTTCTGCCTCCAGGTTCGGGACAAGAAGCTCCTGAATGACCTGAATGGAGCCGTGGAAGATGCCAAGACAGCGCGGCTGTTTAACATCACCAGCTCTGCACTGGCAGCCTCCTGCATCATCCTCATCTTCATTTTCCTGCGGTACCCCCTCACTGACTACTGAGCCCAGCAGGCAGTGGCCTTGGAGACACATTACTGAGACTGATGGTCACTGAGATTCAGGATGCCAAGAGTGTGGGGCAGAATGGGCTTCTACCAAGGCCCAGAGCCATGCATGGCAGCAAGGCCGCCAGAAGTTGAGTGCCCAATGGAGTGGCACACTTCTCCCAGCCACCCTATCTGCCTCCTGCCCCGCCCTGTTGTCACTGGATCTCTGGGCTCCCTCTGTGTTGCTGCCTGGTTGCCAGTGACTACCCTCCCTGACCCATGCACTCTACCCAAGCTCCTGCATCCCTCAGACCTGACACCCAACAAGAAGGGCTTATGTGGGAGCTCCCAGAAGGGGAGCTGCCAGCACCTGGGACTCCCTCACTCCTGACCCCAACTTCCTCCAAGCTGTGATCCCTGCTCCAAGCTCTTGTATCTGTGAACTTTCATTAAAATGTGTGCCCAGCTCAGTTTGGTCTTCTGTCCATGTTCTAAGCAGGGTCTAGGTGTCACCTGGAGGTTTGGGGACCTTTATCAGATGCTCCTTACAGTTCATGACCCCAGGGCCTGCACACGGTTAATTCTGCACAAGGTTTGCTCAGAAACCAAGTGGTCTTGGAATGGCCAGGTGTGTAGGATGGTGAAATGAGGGGTGTTAGGTGGAGGGATTCCACACAGGATGCACAGAGCTGGGAAACCTGTAGGGAATGGGAGAGATGATGTGGAGTATCCAGGAAAAACATCCTACAGTGACGGTGATACGCTGCCAGTCTCAGGGTACCCCACAGGGTGCTGCTCAGGTTCTCACCTACTTAGCCCCTGAAATGGGGAAAGAGACTCCCTGTCAACTGAAGGTCACTGTTCAAAGGTCAAGATCAGCAACAGCGTGTGCTGATCCTGGAAGTGGTGCTGCCCCAGAAGGCTGCTGCCCCATGAGCTGGGGTGGGGGTAAGCTGAAAAATGGATGGTGGACAGAGTGGACATAGCCCCCACCCTATGAGGGCCTGGTTGGTCTGAAAAAAAAATAGGTACCGTGGGGCTCAGATAGGGCCAGTGACATGCTTAGTGGTGGGGAGGCTAGGCCCCCTTTTCTGATCAAACCCTCAGTAGTGTCAGAAGTGTTGGGACAAGACAGGCAAGAATAGAGGTCGTCACCAGCAGTGGGCACAGAGTGTAGATGGAGGTCAGTGGGGGGCTGTGCACATGCAGAAGCTTGAGCTCGTCTTAACCAGATAGCTGGAAGGTTAGACAAGGCTGTGGATGAGAATGAGATGAGGAAGCCTGGGGTCACTGGGGGTTCAATACATCCTGAGTTACATGGCAAGAAAAATAAACAAATTAATTAAAAAAAACCAGGCCAATCCCAAAGCAAAACAAGGCTGGGGACATGGGTGGAATAAGAGGGAAAGGAGAACAGGAGCTGAGAACCCCCAGTCAGCGTTCTCTGCTCTCAGGTACACTGAGATGTGCATTAGCCCACATTCCTCTGCCACAACCATGCCCTCCCACCCTTCAATCCTGAGCCAAGAGATACTTCTGTGCTACATTGTTTCTCATCAGGCGGTTCAGCACAGACAAGAAAACCACTGCAGGTTTGCAGAACGACAAAGAGGAGAAGGAAAGGGTATTTAAAGTGTGTGTGTGTCCCGGTCTTAATGTTCAAAGCTGCAGGGGAGAGGTGTCTGTTTATGAAAATTGATGAGCTATTTAGCACCTGCAGGAAATAGTGTATTTCTTGGGGCTCATCCTTAGGTAAGCTACTGGGCCATCGGGTTCCAAGAACACATTCTTTGGTAGGAGATGCCAGTTTTAAAGAGCTCATACCTCTGTTTTTATCAGAGGCTATGCCCCTGTGACTCCATGCCCTTCCTGCTGCCTGATGTCTGCATCTGCCAAGCTCATGGTGGTAAAATGGTAGCTTCAGCTTGTACCTCCCTGGATAGTTGGTCCCTTTAGTAGAACACGGTAGAATCCTGACCACTTCCTATGGGGCTGTCATTTTTTAGCCACTTCCTTGTCAGCCAACGCTTGGAGGGTGTGGCAGGCAGCTCCCACATCTTCTTGATACCATTCACATGGCTACTGCTTCTCTGTAACATATCAATAGAAGGCATTTGGGGGCTGAAGAGACTGTTCAACAGTTAAGAATGCATACTGCTCTTCCAGAGGACCCAGGTTTGGTTCTCACAAACACATGGCACCTCAGAAATATCTGAAACTCCAGCTCCAGGGGATCCGATGCTCCTGCATGCACATGATACACATATATTCACACAGCAAAGGCATGGGCCATAAATAAAACAAGAAATATATAGTTCTTAAAAAATATATTTTTTAAATTGAAGACACTGGGATGAAAAGGCAGCTTTGTGACCATCAGAGTACCCATAGTGACTTGTGGGATACTGGTGGGGTTACATAAGCGTTTATTTCCTAATTTTGTTTTGTTTTATTTCAAGACAAGATTTCCTATGTAGCTTTGGCAGTCTTGGAGCTAGCTCTGTAGACCAGGCTGGGTTTGAACTCACAGAGATCTGCCTGCCTCTGCCTCCTGACTGAGGGATTAAAGGCATGAGTCACCACTATTTTCCAAAGTATAAAGTCACAGGTTTTACTATATGTAGCTTCTGTTCAACATGTATATGTTTATACATACACATTTATAGTATGTTGTTCATAAATGCCACAGTAGAAGACAACCAAATCACCCATTAATATGTTTTCACATACATAAGAAAATAAAATATGTGCATGAGCACATCTTGGTTTGAGTTTCCAGTAACTTCCCTGAGGGTAGTCATCCTGAAGTCATTCTTAAATGATTCCAACATAGAACAGGTGTTGTCTTTGATTTTTAAAGAAAAACTATTTTAAAAAATATTTGCTCATTATTATGTCTAGATACAAGCTGTCTCTGTGGGGGGAAAAAGCAGATGGGGAGGGTTTTAATTACTATTATTAGGAACTAAAACACGTACAAAGAGTAGGGAAAATCCATGGGGCAGGACACATAAAAGGAAGCGCAGAAAGAGAGGTTGCCAGGGATCCAGGTGCGAGGGCAGGTGATGGAGGCTGACCACGAAGGGATAGCCATATTAGGAAATGTGTCAGGATCGTCCCTGTCAGTGAGGATGGACACAGAAGTCTGACAGGCTGGGAATCTAGTGGAGACATTGTTCACTGTTTCCTCGGCTGACATCTTCTCCAGCTGCTCCCATGGTGGACACTGAACCAGGCCCAGCACTCTTGCCCTGCCCCAGAAAGACCAGAAAGGAATAGGTTTTCAATGCCTTAGGTGTCATCAATCTTTTCTGGTGGCTGTAGTGTTTATGTCACCTACTGGGCCATCCTTTCCTGTGAGGCAGTCCCTTTCCATGGTGACTTTATTTTCCCCTTTAAATCACAGACAGTCTTAACTTGTCTGCACTTGCCTTTTAGGATCCTTTTCATGTGTAGGTATGCCATATAGCAGAGTGGATGCAAACCCTGGCTGCTTTTCTGGACAGCCACTCTTTCTTTCTTTGTCCCTTCCCACCTGAGTGTTTTAAGCTTCTTCCCGGGCTGCGCTCCAGACCTGCAGCAGCTGCGGAGCTGCCTCGTGCTGCCCCTTCTTCAGAAACCTCCTGACTGTTCCACTCGGCTTTTCATTCACTTTTCAGAATCCATCTGCCAAATATAAAACAAAAGCAAAAGCAATAGCCTCGTGGGAATTTGGTTAAACCCGTAGATACACCGGGGGAGAACTTACATTTGTGGAACCACGATGGCTTTCCCAAATCCCTGAGTGTGCAGTAGGCTGCCTTTCCTTAGGCCTCTCTTGATTTCTGCCCAGAATGTTTTCTAGTTTTCTGTACTGTCTCAAAGAGTTTGTCGGGTTGATTTCTAGACAAAAATTTTTTATGTGGTTGTTAAAGCCACAGCCTGAGATATTTTATTCTCTGGGCATACACTGCAGTGGTCACGAAATGTCACTGATATTCAAATCACAGGTGCGTGGCCAGCATCTCTCTCAGTGGGTCTTTTGATCTAATTTTTTTTTTTGCTGTAGCTGTGGGTGGGGCTCTATCTGTGTATGCTCCCAGGATATCTAAGCTCATCAGCACGCACTGGGTTTCTTCACTGTCTGCCTTTCCTAAGGCCTCATTTACAATGTGGCAGAGCAGTTGGGAAAGCAACTGTGTAACCCTCATGGGAAACATAAGTCCTTCAAGGTCACATGATATCCTAAGATATTTATTCTGACTATTTGCAGTTCTCTAGAATTTGCATAAGGAAGCTCACGACTATTCATAATATGCCCAAGAGGGCTTCCTTGCTAGACTGCAAAGATGATGGGACAAATTTTTACATTCCATAAAAACATACATTAAAAAGTAATAAGCTTGGGGCTGTGGAGGCACTCAGTGGGTAAGGCACCTGTCCTGTAATCATGAGAAGCCCCAGGACCCACATGAAAGCCAGCCACTGGCACTGGGGAAGGAAACAAAGGCAGATCCCAGGGCCTCACTGGCCAGCCAGACAAGTAGAATTAGTGAAGCTCCAGCTTCATGGAAAACCTGTCTCCGAAGAGAAGATGGAGAGCAACTGATGAAGACTTCCAACATCAAGATCCGGCCTCTACATACCCTTCTACACACGCACACAAATATATGCCCCATTCAAATAAGACAAAACAAAACTCATACTTGTCCTGGGCACATACCAAAGAGACGTCGGCTGCGTTCACTGCAATACTGTTCACAATAGGTAAGTTCCAGAACCGGTCTGGGTGTCCATCGGCAGGGGAATGGATAAAGAAAATGTAGAGCATATCGACGGTGGTTTTCAGTCAGGATGGAAGGCTGAAGAAGCTGGAATCTGATGCCAGCAGAGGACCAGCAACAATAATGATATGTCATGGCCAGTCTTGGCTATCAACTTGATTGCATCTGGGATCCACTAAAACCCAAGCTTCTGGGCACTCCTGTGATGGATTTTCTTGATCAGATTACCTGAAGCCAGAAGTCCCACCCTTAATCTGGGACACATTCTGATGGCAGCCTATATAAAAGGACATGGAAGAAGGAAGCGCTTGTGTTTGCCTGCTTGCCCTCACTCTCACTGAATATCATTTACACATATGTCTGTATTGTGTACATGTGGTACCCACAGAGGGTATCAGCTCTCTTAGAACTGGAGGTATAGATGGCTGTGAGCCATATGTGGGTACTGGCAAAACAAACCTAGGTCCCTTGCAAGAGTAACAAGTGTTCTTAACCATGAGCCAGCTTTCTGGCAATTTTTTAAAACTTAAAATGTTTTTGTTATTCTGTGTATGATGTGAGCATGGCCACATGTGTGTCATAGAACACATGTGAAGGTCAGAGTTTAAAGTCTGTTTTCTCTTTTTACTCAAGGACCAGAGATTGAGTTTAGGTCATCTGGCTTGTGTAGCAAGTGCCTTTGCCCACCTTGCCAGCACAATGATGTTTAATTTCTACAGAGTGCTCTGTAACAGCGTTTCTGCATTTTTGATCTAATCATATGATTTTTCCTCCCTTATTAAGTTAAAGTAGAGGTTGAAGAGATAGATCAGTGGTTAAGAGCACTGGCTGTTCTTGCAAAAGACCCAAGTTTAGTTCCCAGGAGCCACATTAGACAGCTCACAACACTTTAACTTCAGCTCCTGGGGATCTGACGTCCTCTTCTGGCATCCTTAGACACCATACTCACACGCATGTGCCACACCACACTATACATAATTTAAAATAAAAAATAAACCTGGAACTGTTGAGAAGGTTCAGTGGTTAAGAGCACCAACTGCTTTTGCAGAGGACCTAGGTTTGAGTCACAGCACCCACATTGGGCAGTTCACAACCCCCTGTAACTCCATTTCCAGGGGATCTAGTGCACTCTTCTTGCCTCTACAAGCACTATAAGCACTCAAACCCACACACACACACAGACACACAATAAAAATAAATCTTAAAAAAGATTTTAAATTATTCTATTTGTTGTTTTTAACATTGAAATAACCTTGTACGTCTGAACCAAATTTAAATATTCTCTTTGTATTAGTATTTTTAAAACACTGCTGTATTTGCTGTTCTTCAGACACAGAGGCATGTGATAGACTTGGTGTTCTTCCCGCTCCCTTGGGGACATATCACTGGGAGTGGGGTGTCTTTGTGCTGTGTTTGGAGCAGCAGATGATGGGGCCACGTGCCCTGGAGTCTCTAAGTGGAAGGAGTCATGCTTTGAATTTGAAACACACTCCACAGGCTTAAATGTATAAACACTAGGTCCCAGAAGCTGCTGCTGTCCTGGGAGTTCCTGGAGCCTTTAGGACATGGGGTGAGTCTAGATGGAGACATAGGAGGTTCGCAGAGGCAAGACTTGAGGGCCCACAGCTTGATTCTCCTTCCAGAACGACCTCTCTGCTTCCTGATCCACTGAGATGCGACAAGCCACATTGTAAGCCCCAGGTACCTGGCTTTCCCCACAATGCACGATGAGGCAAAGTAAATCCTTCCTCCTCTTAAGGTTCTTCTTCTGGAGCATTTGGTAACTGATACAGATGGTTTTAATTTCTTGAAGAGTTACTGTTCTTTTTGCTGTCCTGATTGCTGTTCTTGATTCCAGTATCTCACACTAAATGGTTAGCTCATTAATCCCCCTCCTCTCTCATTCCATCCCACATGGCCCAGGCTGGCCTTGAACTCCCTATGTACCAGATTTATCTTTGACTTTCTTCTATTGTCTTTTTTTTGAGACTTGTAGCTCAGGCTGGCCTAGAACTTACAATCCTCCTGCTTCAGTTTCCCGAGAACTGGGATTACAGGTGTGGGGTACCATTCCAGTCAGCTTTTATTATTTCAGACACAGGGAGTGTGCTGCCTTCTAGGATTCCTCATTGTAAAAGAGGTTGGAAATTTGGACTGCCTCCGGTGGGATTTCTTTTTATTCAGTATGTGTATCTACGTAAGTAAACATGTTTATGTATCCAAAGGAAGGATTTAGTAGGCTGGCTTATATCATAGGCAGTTGGATGGTCCAGTGATGTCTGCATGCTGGAGAAGCGAAGAATCTGGTAGCTGTTCAGTCCAAGATGTGAGGAGCCTTAGAACGAGAGAGACCAAGGATGCAGCTCCAGCCCGAGGCTGGTTTCTCTAGGGCCACTCCTGTGAGCTCATGTAGAGAGCTGGAGGATTTGGGATTCTTACGTTCACGGCAGTGGCAGCAGCAGCGAGGTGTGCAGCACTTGTGTGCACTGTGTGCTTTCCTCTCCTCCCACTTTCATCGGGTCTGGGCCCAAACTGTTAAGTGGTATTTCCCACACTGAGGATGGGTCTTTCCCCTTCATGATCATCCCTCTGCCTCTTGGACCAATGTCTGTGGAAACATCCTCACAGAGCCACCAGAAGGGAGCATCACTCATGCTCCAGGCTTCTCCCCACCCATTCAAGATGAACCGCCAAGGGACTGGGGAGACAACTCAGTCTAAAGCGCTTGCCACACAAGTGGGAGGACCCAAGTTCAGATCCCCATGTAAGAAGGTAGGTGTGGTGTTAGGCATCTGTAGTCCCAGTGCTGGGAAGGTTGGGCAGGAGGATCCCTGGAGCTATGTTGTGGGGAACTGCTCTTTCATTCCCAGACACCCAGACCCGAATAATCACACACAAACTATATTAATTACAGCACTGTCTGGCCAATACCCTTAGGTGTATTCCTAACTAGCCCTTACATCTTAAATTAACCCATTTCTATTAATCTGTGAATCACCATGAGGCTGTGGCCTATCAGTAAGGTGTGTCCTTCTTCAGCAGTTACATGGCATCTTCCTGACTCCGCCTACTCTCTCTCTCTCTATCTCTGTTCAGATTTCCTGCCTGGCTTTACTCTGCTAAGCCACTGGCTGGAACAGCTTCCTTAATAACCAATGGTAATAAAACATATGCACAGCGTACAGAGAGGAATCCCACATCAGAGCTAATTTGCCAGCCATGTTGCTGAGTGAGCAAGCTCCAGGTTCACTGAGAGACACTGTCTCAAAGAACAATGTAGAGAGCAATTGAGGAAGGACACCCAGTATTAATCTCTGGCCTGCACACATATGCACACGCACATACACATGCATATATGTACACCCACACACACATGGACAAATGAACACCAAGGGAGTAAATTGGGCATAGTGAACTTCAGACAAAAACATGGGGCTGTGCATTCTGTCTAGACCACTGCCACTTCACAAAAGTCTTAAAATCAGTCAATTCCCTTTCCTCCTAACTGATTTCTTGTTTCGGAGTTTCTTTGGATGCTCCTTTCTCCTCTCCACATACATTCCACTAACAGTGTGTCTTTCTCTGCATAGACCCCTGTGTTGCTCTTAAACCCCAGTGAGGCTGAAACTGGGTTTGAGGAACCTGACATCGTCTCTCCTCCGGGTCTTCAACTAAACCCTCAGGGCATGCTCTTTCCACGCACATTTTCATTGATTCCTCCAGTCGGTATCTTGTAATTTGTAGTAAACAAATTCTGAACATGTACAGTTAGATTATCACTAAGGCTTTGATTGATTTTGTAAAAATAAGCCTCATTTTTTCAGTAGCTTTGGGCTCACAACTGACTCAGGCAGAGCACACAGACCCAACATGCACCTGACTCCACACATGTTCATCCCCCACCGGGCTCACCTGTCTTCCCATGCACCTGCAGTCTCTCCACTTGACCCACCCCACTTGACCCCACTTGTCCTTCCATCTACCTGTCACCCACATGTACCAGTCATCCCCAGCCCCCTTATAGAGCTTTACCCATTATCACTGCTCCACCCCAGAGAGGGACACTTGTCACAGTCTACAGGTCACATTGACACTCCTTTGTCAGCAGAGCCCCTAGTTCACACTGCTTTTCTGTCTTGGTGGGAGATGTGTGTGGCTTCTGACAAGTGTATTGTGCTAGGGACCGGCCACCACCATATCAGGCAGAGTACTTTTTTCCATGCTAACCATCCTGGTTGTTCCACGGCTACCCCTTCCCCTTCCCCTGGAACACCCTAACTGCCTCACAGTCTGCACCATTTGTTTCTCTTTCTCCAGAATGTCATATGGTTGGGTTATGGCTCATTCCTATTCCCAATACACACTCAAGATGCCTTTCTCTTTGTTCATGGTTCCATAGCTATTTTTTAGTTGAGCATGAGGTGCATGTGTGCACACGTGCATGTGTGTGTGTGTGTGTGCACATGTTAACTAGAATCCATATAAGTGTCTTCCCTCAGTGGCTCTCCACCTTATCTTTTGAGTCAGGGTCTCTCACTGAAGCTTAACCTTGTTGATCCAGTAAGAATAGCTGGTCAGCCAGCCTTGGGGCTCCTCCTATCTCTGCCTCCCTAGAGCTAGGTTAGTGACACATGTTGTCATGCTTGGCTTCTTATGTGGGGGCTGAGGATCCAAATTCAGGTCCTCATGTTTGCAAGCCAAGCACTTCACCTATGAAGCCGTCTCCCTAGCTCCTTTCCAATTATTTTATATTGTGGCAAAATGCATATAGTATTTGGCATTGTTCTTATTTTTATTATTTGCTTATTTGATGCTTTTATTCAAATTTTGACAATTCAATACATGAATAAAGTGTCTTGATCACCTCCACCTCTCTACATACTCCTATTTTCTACAGTAGTCTACACAGCCAGTCTCATTATCTGCCTTCAAGCTTTCTCATCTTCTCATACTGGAGACCTGTTGCTATAAAACACTGATACTCATCCCCAGCCACTGGCTCTCACCCTTCCCTGTGGGATGCCTTGACTCTGGGGGTCTCCCAGTAGTGGGATCCCACACGGAATGTGTGTCTCCTGTGGCAGGCCTGTCTCAGTCAGCAAGCACAGTGGCTTCAGGTCCATCCCCATTTTAGCAGATGTCAGAACCCCTTCCTCTTAGAGCTGAACTCTGCTGTGTGCACGGCCACACTGCCGCCCCAGTCATTTGTTGATGGACACCATGGTCACTTTTGAGCACCACTGTGAATATTGGTGCATATACAGCTCACTACTGACTCCTTGCTTTCAGTTCCTCTAGGTATAAGCCTTGAAATGGGATTCCTGGGTTACGTTGTGTCTTAGTTTCTTTTCTTCTAACTGTGGCCAAAATTCCGACTAGAAGCATCTTGAGGAAGGAAGGTTTATTCTGCGCAGTCTGTTCAAGTGCAGCAGATCATGGTAGGGAAGGAAAGACATGGTGATGGGCCAGAGGGTCCTGGCAACAATACTCTACAGTCAGGAAGTAGAGAGTGGACAGGAAAAGGATGTTGAAGGTCTACCCCCAGTGACAGAGTTTCTCCAATGAGGCCTTGCCTCCCGAAGGGTGTGTAACTTTCCAAAACAGCGCCACCTCTGGGCATCAAGTGTTCAAGCATATGAGTCTATGGGGGGCATTCCACCCTCAAATCACAGAGGGTGGTTCTGTTTAAGCTTTGAGGGACTGTATAGATCATTTCTTCATTGTGCTACGGGAGATGGAAGGCAGAGCTACACATCCCAGCCCTAGTTCACTCCTTCCTATCCCTGCATCACAATCCACTGCCTGGATCGACCTGTTTGTCTATCCATCCACACGCAGAAGGGCAAAATCTGGCTTGCCACCAAGTTTCAGCAATTACGGCTGTCACAAACACCCACACACAAGGCTGCGTGTGGATGTTTTTACAAGTCACTGGGTGAACACAGCTGTGTGAGATGCTGTCAGACCATCTGCCAAGTGGCCGGACCAGTTTGCATTCCCACCAGCTGCGGATGAGAGCTCCTGATGCTCACGTCCACACCATCCGGGTCCTCATACTGCGTGCGCAGCACTATGCAGTGCATATTGCGTTGTTACTGTAAGAAGCAACTCCCTAAAAACGAATGACATCATGAATATTTCAGAGGCCTATTTGTGCAGGAGCCATTTTGAATGATATTTCTAATAAGTTTGGCCTCTCACTGTTTCTCACTGCCATACTGAGTCATAAAAGTGACTGTTTTTGTTGTTGTTTTTTTTGGGGGGGGATTGTCCCATGCCCTGTGATGTTGATTTCACTTAATAGTTCTAGAAGTTTTGGTGGAATGATGTGACTTTTAAAATCGCACTGATTATGACATCTGAAGACTGGAGAGATAGATGGCACAGCAGTTAAGAGCACTCGTTGCTTTTGCAGAATTCCCCAGAAACCTCATGATGGCTCCCAACTACCTGTAACTCCAGATCCAGAAGATCTGATGTCCCTCTTTGTGAATGTGGTGCGCTTGGACCACAAAGCATACACAATACACATCACATATTTAAATGAATACATAACTACAACACTGGCAGATCTACGTGTTTTCTTTTTCCCTTCTATCCCTGTGTAATAGGGTCTTTTCCTGAGCGTGGACTTGACTGTCTGGTTAGGGAGCCCAGGCAATCCTCCTGACCCTAGCCATCCCCCAGCACTAGAATCACAGGCATGTGCCACCCTTCAGCCTTTGTGTGGATGCTGAGAATGGAGCTGGGTCCCCATGCTTGCCCAGCAGGCACTTTACCCACGGAGTTGTCGACATCCCTGTGCTCCTGGGCACCTTGCAGTTGAGCAGGCTATGTCAATTAGGGTCACATTAGGGGCAAGAATGGACTTTCCTGTCATGTTCCTGACCACAGGGTAAATGCTGTCCCCCTTAATTCTCGAGTACACTACTGCTGTGGGCTTGTGGGTGTCTCAGGCCTGTGACTTTGACTTCCTGTGAATGGAGCTGAGGTCTATCCAGAAAGCCTATCCAGCCTCTTGACTCTCTCTCTCTCTCTCTCTCTCTCTCTCTCTCTCTCTCCCCCCTTGGTGTTTTTTGTTTGTTTGTTTGTTTGTTTGTTTGTTTTTTGAGACAAGGTTTCTCTTTAGCTTTGGTGCCTGTCCTGGAAATAGCTCTTGTAGACCAGACTGGCCTCGAACTCACAGAGATTCGCCTGCCTCTGCCTCCTGAGTGTTGGGATTAAAGGTGCATACCACCACCGCCCGGCTTGAGTCTCTTCTTATGGCCAATTATGCTCATGTCTAACCCCTTCCCAGCCTTGCATTCCTTGAACAATTGCCCTCGACTGTGGTGTGGGCTGACGTGAATGTGGCAGCCATGGTGGACACTCTCCAGGAGTCTGTCTCTGTGTCTGTGTGTCCACATGTCTAAACCTGCTTGGTCTGGTTTGGGTCCTCACTTTAAAGAAGAAGAATTTGAAGGTGGCCCTTCCTCTTCTGTTTTTGGAGAAAGATGATGTGAAATTTGTATTATTACTTCCTCAACAACTTTCTAGACTCCACTAGTGAAAACAGGCAGACATGGAGGACTTTCTTCCGCATTTGCTTTTGTTTTTCTTAGACTTTAAGGCAAAAGATGGTTCCACTCATCCATTTTCTCTTGAGAGCAGTTGGTGGCCCGTGTCACTACGGAGCTTGGTTCATTTCATCTTCATTGGGAAGACCTCTCTGTTAACCATGTACAGTGTTATGGTTACAAAGTTCATGGCTCCCACTGTGAATGAGAAGGCAAGGAACTTCTCCTGAGCCTGGCTTATCTCACCAAGAGTGCTCTCCAGCTCTGTCCATTTTGCTGCCAACAACAGGGGTTCATTCTTCTTTAGGACTGAGTCATACTCAAGTGTGCATACATCCATACCTTCTCTTAATCCGTCTATCCATTGATGGACTCCTGGGTCATTCCGCATCAGGACTGAAGACATCACAGACCTACAGGTATCTCTTTGTGTGTGGATTTAATTTCCTTTGGCTATAAACCCAGAAGTAGAATAGCTGGATCATGAAGTAGGTCTATTTTTAATTCTGTGGGAAGTCTATGCTGTTCTCCTTAATGGCTGGACCAGTTTACATTCCCATCGACAACTCACAGACATCCTCTTCTTCTCTGCTGTTTCCAGAATGTTTTGTCTTTCTCCTTTAATATCAGTTCTTACACTGTAGCCCAGATGGGTCTCAACTCAATGCAGTCCTCCTGTCTTCGCCTACCAAGTGATTGCATTATCAGGTGTGTGAGCCATGTTGACTACATCCCTGGCTTCTTTATTTCTACTATCTATTCTCATGGGATAAAACAGTAGGTTGGTTTGTTTTCTAGCAGTGCTGGGGATGGATCTCAGGGCTCTGAACTGGGTAGTTGAACTCTACCATTGCATACACCTGGTCTCTATGCAGTTTTGACGGACATTTTCTGTATTTGCACCACATGTACTCCTGTGTGAGAAGTGTCCCATTTTGGGTTGGGTTAGTTGAATTGGGGTTGGTTTTGTGTCTTGCATACCCTGGATGTTAGTCCACTGCAGCTGGTGACTCCTTCCTCCCACCCCACAGGATGTCTCTCTGCTTTTTTGATTGATTCTTGAGCAGGCAGAGGCTTTATTTATTTTAAATTGTGTCTGTGCACTCGTGTGTGCACCATGGGTGTGCAGTACCAGCAGAGGCTACAAGAGGATGATACAGACCTTTATAAGCTACCCTACCCAACAAGAACACTAGAAACCAAACTGGGGTCCTTTGAAGTAGCAGCCTGTGCTCTTAACCTCTGAGCCATTTCTCCACCCTCAGAGAGACAGTTTTAAAGCTTGATTTAATCCTGCTTCTCTGTCCATGGGGTCTGAGATGATTCCCTTTTCATTTCTAATATTGGTCATCTGTCAGGGACCAGCCTTGACAAAAATACCTCTCGCCAAGGTAGAGGCATGGGAATTTAGAAATATAGTAAAGAATACAAAGACACGCTTAGAAATAATAAGACAGAAACATAGAATAGTATCGGGAGGGAGTTCCAGTGAGTACTGAAATCTGTCCTCGTTTAATTTCCAGTTGCTTAAAATACCTCTGATCACTAAAGGTAGGAGAAAGACAAAAACTGCATTAACCTGATACAGGGAAATGAACAGACCCATTGAAGGTTGCAGGCTACTTCCATAGTTAAACATTCTGTTGCTAGAACAAAACAAGTCACACTCATACCCTGGACCAAAACATTCTGTAGGCAAAGCACTCCCTGGGTGGAATCCGAAGTTATCTCCTTAAGGGAACTGAAATTTAGTTGGATCCATAGAATTTTGTTTGAGGTAGAAACATATCTTCTCTATTCTTGAAATACAAGGTCTGGCTATTAGCCACACCTGTTGACAATAACCTTGAGAGAGCAGAACTCTCTGGTCTAAATCTAGGTGGGACCTTTGTTTGAGGTAGGAGTACAATAACCTTGAAGGACTAGAGGAGGTTCCAGCTTTCTGTCTTTGGTCCACGTGGAAACAGGTTCATATTTTTTGGGCCTCCACAGTCATCTCTGTCTCCCTTCTCTCATCTGGTATGTAAGTGTTGCTGAGATTTTATTAAAACATCTTGATGTTCGAAAAGAATCACTTTGACTCTCTTCCTTGTGCATGTTTTTCTAGGATTATGGGATACGTAGTTCCCTTTCACAGGCTAATTAGAATCAACATAATCCTGCCTTTGGCGAACAAGGAAACCTCACCAGGCACTGTCCTTCCTTGGGTCCCTTCTATACTTGTCTCTTGGTGATCTGCGCATAGAGTCCTTAAACAGCCTAACTTTCCCAGTGATAAGCACATTTCACAGGGAGTGGCTAGGTCCTAGGACTGGGAGTGTCACTCATTTAGTAGAGTGCCTGCTTAGGATACAGGGAGCTCTGGGCTTGGCCCTTAGCACATATCAAGTAAATGTGTGATGGTGACACACACTTGTAACACTAGAACCTGGGAGGTGGAGGCAGGAAGATCAGGAGTTCAAAGTCATCCTCAGCGACAAAGAAGTCTGAGGCCAGCTGCATGATTCTACTTACCACAACTGGAAGTCCCCTTTTGCTCTGACCAAGGTCCCAAGGAGCCAAAGAACCCACTGGCTCAGCTGGAGCGATGGTTCAGTGGCCAAAAGCATTTGCTGTTCTGGAGAGGACCTGGGCTCAGTTCTCAGCACCCACACGGTAGCTCACAACCACCTGTAGCTCCAGACCCTGGGAATCTGATGCCTTCTTTTGGCTTCTCTAGGCACCCATATATACATGGGATACATGCTTCCTTTCTCACACATATATACACAAATAAAAAAGAGAATAAATATAAATGATTTTTTAAAAAGTTAACTAACTGACATTTTTTTGTCATTGTTGTCACAGAGTGGTCAGTTGAGGTCCTCCCCCCCCATGCATCTCTTTTGCCCCTAGTTTTGACCAAAGCTGCTTCTCCCCAGGGTCTAGGTGTGTCTGGAGCTCAGACCCTTGGAGCTCTGTGGCCTTGCCTAGAATTTTCCTGTGCTTTCTGTAGGCTGCTCTGGGCACAGCTGGGGATTCTGGATGCTCACACCCATGAGCAGGTGGCCCTGGCCTACTCACTCAGAACAGTGTCTCTCCTTGTCATCCTCTCTGATTGTGGCAGATGGTCTGGACCTACCCTTTTCCGCTGCAGCGTCCTTTCCCATGCAGCAATCCCAGCTCTGATTACTCATATTCCAGGCCTCAGACTCCTCTTTGCCTGCCTGCCAGAGTTCTCAGTTTGTTCCCACAATGCACTGCTAGATAGGTCACAGAAAAAAATGGCAAAGGAGCTAAACCAGTGGGGACAGCATGCTGAGCTAGGGAGCTTCCCCAAAGGCAGGTAAAAGTAGTAACAGCAAAGCCACACTTTCAGCCTTTTTCCCCCTTTTTTTGAGATAGCTTCCCCGGTAGCCCAGGTTAGCCTTAAACTGACTATGTAGGCAGGATGACTTGATCCTCCTGCCTCTACTTCCCAAGTGATTATGGGATACACCATTGTATCTTGTTTCCATGGTGCTGGGGATTGAACCCAGAACTTCCTGCGTACTTGGTATACCTTCTTCCACTTCAACCCTGCAAAACCAGTGCTTGATGAGAGAGTTCAAGGTTCTGCCTGTGTGGAGGTGGTGAGGACAGAGGTGTTCTGGGGGAGCTGGAATGTTCTCGATGTTCTGGGGGAGCTGGAATGTTCTCTATCTTGGTCTAGGAGGCTGCCCAACTTGTGAAAACTCAACTAAGTCCAATGAAGATGTTTCTGCTTTGCATTGTTTGGCCAATGTGATATGGCCACAGCACAGCAAGGACAGTGCCTTAGGGGTCCTAGATGGCAGATTAAGACTCAGAGCTGCAAGCCCCAGCTTTCAGTGAGTTTTGTGAACTCTGCTAAGTCTAGAAAGGGACCTGCCCATTTTACCCCACAACCGCAGCAGACAAAGGGTCTAAAGCCAGTCGTGTGGGTCAGCAGGAGTCCATCTTGGAGGACTTGGAGGCCTTGCAGGGTCTCTACCAGCCCCCTTCCCCGGAGGGTGGGGCAGAGAACAGAACTGGGGACACAGGAAAGGGGCTGACTAGAGTGTGACTTCGTTCCTGGCCTCTGTCCTCTAGTCTCCGGACCATTTGGTTCCAAAGCAAAGATGAAGGTAGGGCCTTTGCTCCCTGGTATTAATGATGTAGTGGCCACAGAGGCACCCAGGAAACTGTATCTGCCAGAAATCACAGTGTGAGTCCCAGAATGCGTCTGGCCACTTTACACTGAACATCTGCCATAGGCCCCACAGCTGGAGCCTCGACCTAACAGCCACAGCAACTCATGGTTCTGGTAGTCAGTTGATGATGGAGTAGATCAGAGGAGCAAGAAGGGAGAGGGGTGTGCAGATGTGAACCCCCTTCTTCTTCCTGCCCAGCATCAGGTTGGAGGTTGGCACACAGTCACTTCCTGGTTCCTGGTTGTGCTGTTTCCCCAGAGAAAATCTATTTGTTTTGTGTTGAGATAACCACGCTAGTCTCATAAGTTCTTCTTATTAGCTTACGATTTTCTTCATATGCTCTTGAGACAGTAGCGAAGTCCCAGTGTGGTGAGGTGCTGTAATGAGACCCAGCTGTGTCACTCACACATTTGCTGGGCTGTGCAGCAAATGATCCGTTGGGTGGCTTCAAGATCAGGCCCCTGGTGCTGCCCAGCAAGCATAAGACCCCTATCACTCAGGTAAACTCTAAATGTGGCAGTGTGTACCTGTAATCCCAACCCTGGAGTGACAGACAGGAGGATCTTGGGAGCTCACTGGCCAGCCAGATGGCTGGAACTAGAGAACTCCAGATTAAACGAGAGACTGTCTCAGAAAAATAAGCCAGAGGAGACTGAGAAAAACACCAACATTGACCTCTGGACTTCACACATGTGCGAGCACACGTGTTCCCCCCCACGTGGGCACACAAACATAGACACACACAGATGACCAGGTATCTGCTACTGCTGTAATACAGTTCCGGAGGCTGGAAGGCCAGGATCAAGGGCAACAAGGTCATGATTCTCTAAAAGAGGATCCTGTCAGCCTATTCCAGCTTCTGGTGATTGCTAGGTATATTGTTATGTTCCTGCGTTCCCAGTCTCTGTGACCCTCCTCGTATAGCCCTGTCCTCTGTGTTTACTAAGTCTCTGTTGTCTCCCACAGGGCAGGACTTGGGATCAGCTCAGGTCTCATAAATAGGACAAGACTCAGGATCAGGGCATGGGGGACGCATAGGGAATGTCAGAACAGGACTCAGGATCAGGGCTCTGAGGAGTGGGGTCAGAACAGGACTCAGGATCAGGGCATGGTGTGGGGGGGAATAGGGGAGAGTCAGAACAGGACTCAGGATCAGGGCTCCAGGGTGGGTCAGAGCAGGACTCAAGATCAGGGCTCTGAGGAGTGGGGTCAGAACAGGACTCAGGGTCAGGGCTCTGAGGAGTGGGATCAGAACAGGACTCAGGGTCAGGGCACCAGGGTGGGTCAGAGCAGGACTCAGGATCAGGCCCCTTTGGGACTCAGGATCAATGCATCACTGGGGTTCAGAGCAGGGATCAGGACCAGAGCAGGAATCAGAATTTCCCAGACACTGTGGGATCCTGGTTGGATTATGGAGGACACATACGGCTTAAGAAGTTGGGTCCTGCTTAATCAGTGCTCTAGGACTGGATGACTCTGGCTTATCTAAGGCACCGAGATGGTATGTCATTCCACACCTTGTGGTCACTGATGGCACTGGCTGGTTGACTGGCAGATATGGACACAAATAGAAGCAGGCACAGCACACAACAGCTAGCAGGGAGGCACTGTGGCCAGCCTGCCTGGTAGGCCATCACAGTGACCAGAGCTCTGAGAGTCAGAGCTGTGGAAGGCCTGTTCCCATCCCATACACAGGACAGTGGTCTCTGGAAGAGAAGCACCATATGGTCAATCCAGGTGACCGCTGGAAAGAGCCAAAGAATGTGGGTGCCTACATAGGTAGAGTCCCAGTCCCATCAGAAACCAGGGTCAAGGGAACCCTCTGTGTCCTTAGGGTCCTGCAGTAGCCAGAGCACAGGCATGTATAGACATATGCTAAAAACTTAGTGGTGTTATTGATGTTCATCTGGGAGGGACTCAGATATTCAGGTGGAAAGCTGGGTGCTTCACCCAGGGTATCTGTGCACCCCTGACAAGCAGCATTCTACTCCAGAGAGCCCTTTAGTCCCTCAGATGGAAGACACACATTGTTCTGTCTCCATGGATAAGGCCGCAGTGACCATCCCACCCACCTCCTTCAAGAATGGAGTCTAGAGGCGGAGTGGCTGGGCCAAAGTCTAGTCTTCCATAGACTCAGCCCTCTTCCCCCAGCTACATCAAGCAATCATAGAAAGCCTCTAGGCTTCCATCTCATCTATCATAAAAAACCAGTTAGATGGGGTGGGCTTTGGAAATCAGAGATCACGAAGAGCAAATTGCCAGCTCTCTGTGAGAGGCTAGTTTGTCCTCTGAACCCAAGCATCCATCTTCTGCTGCTTCCTCTTTCCTAGGCACAGTCTATCTCTCCAGTGAGACTGCAGAAGCCAGTTCTGGAAGAGTCCACCAAACCAGGCCAGGAACCTATTTAGACAAGTTGAGTAGTGCGTGGGCGCCCCCTGGTGGCTGCATGCTCAGAGACTGTGGTCCTGGCAAAACAGGACCTGACTTTGCAGGCACTGAGGGAGGGGCCTCAGGGTTCCAGGTAGCGAAAGCTCAGAACCCTGCAGTGGGTGCTTAAAGGGTGGAGCTTAGGCTGATGCATGGAGGTGCCCACCGACCCATTTGTGGGCCAGACTGTTAAGTGCTGTGATCTCCCACTCCCCCCACCCCATGACCCACCTCCTAAAGAATCCTTGAGTTGATTCTGGCCCAGCAGGAAGAGGCTGACAAGGAAACAGGGAGAGGCCCTGGTAAGGGCATGGACCTCTGGTCTTTTGGAAGACAACAGCTTCTTCTTGCAGTGTCCCTGACTGTTCTGGGCCCTGCTGAACTCTGTCCTGCCTTGCTTCGTACCGCTCAAACCCACAGGGAAGGGACTCTGCCATCCTGTCCCTTCTGCAGCATCCTGCTCCTTGAGCCTCCCCCTTCTGTCACTGACAGGTCCCCGTGTCCAGGTTGAACACCAACCACTATCACAGCTTTGGTTGGGTCTTCTGTGCTCTCTGCTTCTTCTCCATTTTCCCAGCTGGGTCAGGTGTTAATGCCATGCCCATGGCAGAGTGGGAACTGTGGGCCTGCAAAGCAGAAGAGAGGAGAGGGCAGCAGGGAAGGACAACCTTCAGGAGGAAAGGCCATTCTCTGCTCCTGGTCCTGCTCTGGAGGGTGAGGGTGAAGAGGAGAGACATAGTTGGCCCTCTTTGGTCGGGGTCCCTACTAAAGGACATGAATGCAAATGAGGACTGAGGATTCCTCTTTGGGATGAGAGTGGAGGAGGCAGGAGCCCCCATGACAGCCTCACCAGTAGGATGGAGGACCTGAGCCGCTGAGGCATCAGGAGGAAAGAAGGGATGTCCTCCAGTGGGAGGAAGGCTGGGGCCATCGGGACACTACAGGCGATAGAGTCGCCCAGAATGGGAAGCTTTGTGCGTGTCTGGCCCTCAACCCCTGTGGATAGAAGCTAGTCAGCATCCAAGCAAGTCAAAGACCTTGTGTCCACGCTGCTCATCCTCTGCTCCCAGAACATTCCAGAGAGCTCAGACTCCCACTGTGTCCACTGGTCCAGATGAGAATTTAGAAATGGAACAAACCTTGCTGTCCACTGGGGCCTGTGTACATACTGCCTGTGTCCTGTGCCCATGGTGCCCCTCTGTCCTATGTCCTGGGTTTTCCACATCTCCAAAGTCCACTCATATCCACACTGCCCACTCTGAGGTCTTGCCTGGAGCTTTGAGTCCCCATGAGGGCCAATTGGGGTGGGCAGATTCGAAGGATGCTGCTGACCAGTCTAAGGGGGCCCAGGGAGACCTGCAAAACGTCACAGAAAAATGAAAGGCAAAGAGACAGAGAGACAGCTGCGGCCTCCTGTAAACAGTCTGATTTCCCAATGTGAACCAGATTGCGGCCCAGGACCTCAGGTAAACATGTGCATCAGTGCCCCCCAGGCCCCTGCCGCCCAGGAGGCCCAGGGTCTGCATGGCCCAACTCTGGGACGCATCACCGTCACCGCCCAGACGGTTCCTAATTAGGCAAAATTAGGCCTTGCATTCCTCCAAAATCCCCAAGATCTCTGCAATTTCAGGTCTTCCCCAAAGGAAAACATCGGGTAATTAAACAGCATGAGCAAGAATGGTATAGAATGTTCTCTGGCTGAGGAAGCAGCTCTAGTTTCCCACCCACCTTGGCTGGACAGAGGATCTGCTGGGAGGTGGATTAACCATGGCCTTGTTCTCAGGGCCTGGGTGGCCGTGGGCCTGGGGGAAGGGGGCAACTAGACCTGGTCTTGGATCTCTGCTGGTGGGGTG